>JBCFXI010001723.1:0-42165 GCA_038496175.1 Ampulex compressa
TATATATATATTGTTAAATTCATTTTAACTTGCGATTCTATCCAACGAGTCTCTGGGGACACAGAAATCTAAGATATCCTTGAGTTTTCTGAGGCGCATTCACTTGCGTATCGAAAGCCCTGGAGAATCTGAATTTCTAGGTAACTGTTTTTCTGCAACAAGGGTTAACCGGAGGATCCGAAGTACATTCGTTTGCGCCTTGGAAAACCCGACAAGTCCCTTACACGTCCTGATTCGAATCGTTTTCGGAAAGCCTGAGGCGCATTCAGTTGCGTATTGGCGGCCCCCAAGCGTTTCAGTTAGTTTGATGAGTAAATGTGATAGACGAAAAGCGCGTGCGGGACAGAATTCCAAGATTAGACATTTTTATACAAAACTCGAGAAAGCAATAAAAACCTTTGTTACTAAAAAGAACCTCCGCGATGTTGAACAACCCAATCATTCTCCTGCAACCACTCCGGTACCTTTCTTCGAACAAGCGCATCCCTACAGTGGTTTCATGCAAGAATTCACCTTATCCCTCGTGAAATTCGCCCAAAGATATTAAATAATTCGCCTCATCCCAGGGGAGTGTCGCGTAGGCACGTTGGCCCCGAAAAACCGCGAATCTTCGTGATATAAATTAATATAAAAATCGGTCCCGACGGTAGATCGTGACATACCCTTCCACATTCTTTACACTCTCACACTCCCTACTCACGTTCGCTATCTCCCTCGTCTCGTACCACGGTTCGTCCATGGCCCCCTCCTCCCCCACTCGTGTTCTTCGCCAACCCTCCTCTCCAGCAACCTTTTTACCTACGGCTCCCCTTCTCTTGCCACCTCTAATATCCTCATAATCTTGTCCCTGACCCTTGTCTGCGCATGCTTCCCACTGCTGTACTTCCTTACCTCCTCCTCACATGTTTCGCTGCCTACACCCATGTCTCCTCCTCCCTATCACACACCCTGCACCTCCTCTCCTCCTCCTAGTGCCACCCTTCCCGCATCTCACGTTCCAGTCTAAACTTTATCATTCTCCTTTTTGACCTATTCTTTTCGCCCCGCTTCAAATACCTCGGTATATGATATCTCCTGTTTAAACATCCCTGTACCACCTGTTCCACCTCGACCCCTTAACTCTCTCACATCCCTGCCGCCTTTGCACTTGCCTATCCCTGTCTTCTCCAAACTCCAAAACCTCCTTTCTTTCCTATCTATTTTTCCATACCCACTTCAGCAACACCCTCCCGACCCTGACAGAAGATATGTCGGCATAATGATATAGTTCAAATTTTGAGACTTTCAATATAGTCGAATTTTTGTGATTTTAACAGTAATGATATACATTTTCCGTTTTCCTTTGCTTACTTTGACATAAAAGAAATCATAACTCATTATACGATATAACACTAGGACTACCGATCCTGCAAAAATGAGAGGTCAGTTGCTTGTTAGAAAAATTGCTTCCTTTCTCTAACGGCATTTTTCTAATTCGCCGATTTTCCATGATTTCTGGTTGCAACGTGTAAACGATTATATTGATTTAGTGATATCTTTTCCTTATTTAGTTTTCATTTAAAGATATGTACGGAGTATATAAATAAGCGACCATTTAAAAACTTTTTAATTAGTTTTTATTTGGTTTCAATAATTAAAACTTCATGTTTCTGTGGTTGGAATTACTATACCGTGGACTATTGTATTATTTAATGTTAGTATTATCGATAAGTTATTTTTATTTCAAAATGGTTTGTTAACCTATATATATATATAGGTATACAAATAAAAAAATTGAATTTTATTTTATACAACTATTTATTATAATTTCAAATAAAAAAAATGTTTAAATAGTAGTATATACGCATAATAGTCTGTAAATACGAAAAGCTAGACTGCGTTTCAATTTTAAGTAAAATAATAAAATGTAAAATAATCAACTTCACAAATGTGTCATTTTAATTAAATTATCTGGAAAGTAACAGACAAAATAACGTATAAAATTAATATTTTATTTGAATAAAAGTTTATTTCTATAATTTCTACTTCTAACTATAAGTATCAAAATTGTGTATAAAACTTACCTCACTATGTCGACCGCACCTGCTCTAACCTTAGGGTCCTTTCCACTTACTGAAGTGCTGGCCGTGAAAGAACCGTCTATGCTGAATACCACACACTCGGTCTTCGGCGGAATAACTGCCATGAAGAAATCCACGGACGTATGGTCTCCTCTGGATTAAAAAAAAATTCATAGAAAAGTGATCTTTTTCATTTCTTTTTTTACGTTGCTCCGTTATTTGAGCCATTTGCAGACAAAAGCAAGCAACTTTATTTTTAAAATATTATTTATTTATATACGCAGCAAAGCACAAAGTTTCCAATTTAAATATTTATGCGTAATTATTTTACAAATTATAATTAAATATGAGTAAATTTCATTTTAAATATTCTTAAAAATGAAATATCCCTTGGGAAAAACTTTTGTACGGGACTTCAAATGGGTTACCCTAACAAATTTCCGACTATCTTATTTGTAAATAGAAATTACAATAATACAAAAAGTATATTTGGAAATACTTTGCAATTCTGCGTTTGAAAATGAAAGTTATATTCTTCAGAAGCCAATAAAACTTCATATTCGAAAATAAATCATTTCAATAACCGAATTCGAACACTTACAAGAATTTATATAATTTATTTTTTCATGCAACGATACATTTTCATGCAACGGGCTAAAATAAAATCTCCTGAAAGGAATGTGGGTCTAATCGATCAAATCGGTAGGAACACACTTCATCTCTTACGTATTTTTGGATCTGGCGTATTATTATAAACCTCCTCATATTGGCCTTGAACTCATATGTGAATTATAGCTATGTGGACTGTAGTTATTTTCACAGTTCCTTATTATGATTTGTCGAATCATAGGTACAATGAAGAATAGAGCACACGAATAAAACAGAATGCGGAAACGCAAAGTGAGGTCCAAAACTAACCTACCTAGAACTACAATAAAGACTCTACTGTTTTAATTGCAGTTTTATTATGTGAATCTTTTTTTAATATATTAACGGGGTTGTGTTGATAATAATAAGATAAAATAGGATATAATTTGGATCAAATTTACTTATTAATACTTATTGAGCGTTGATTGAATCATACATTAATTGAATTATGAGAGTGGTTTGTTACAAAAATATATGAAATAATCTGTATACATTATTCATGTAATGCAAGTTATGCTTTCATAGTTTTTAGTAAATGTATAAATTGCACTGAAATGGCACGGAGATAAGGTCCACACTCGAGAATCAGTGTAGAAGAAAGGGACACTATTCGATAGTTTCCATAATTTTTTTTTAATAATAATTTTCCAGTTGTAAAACAAAGCGTTTGCAAAATGAGTTAATGAGTTAGAAATTAGAGTGCAATGAAAAGTGTATTGCGGAGTAGAATCGGCGTTTAACCCATTCGAGACGGTCAATTTTTTTGAACGCGCTCCTCACGAACGAAATTTTTCTTTCTTTACAGTGTTCATTATTAATAAAAAAAACTTGTTTACTATAGAAATCACCCAATTCGTATGTCAATTCGCACAAATAAGATAATTGTACACTGTGTGTGCAGCTCGCTCCTTAGAAAATTTTAATTGCGAAGAGCGGATTAAACAACAAGAACAAGAACAAGACAAGCATCATCTTCCCATATCTTAGTATTTTCGATAAGTTCATTTTGATGCCGTTCAATTTCACTTTTATTGTCATTTTCTCTATAACCGTCCTAATCACTTTTCTCAAAAACTATATACTGTGTATCATCTAAGAATTCAATATTCATAATCATGTTTTCATCATTTTCTAAATGACTATCACTATCCATAATAACAAAATTTCGATTGTTCTTTCTATTTCCTACAAGCATGAAATCATCACTTACATTATCACTGGTTGCTTCCTGCATTTCTGATGCTCCTGTCTTAAGACCTGCTATTTTAGGGGTTAAGTTAAAACCAATGCCAAATTTTGTTTTTCTATACTTCACAGATATTTTTAATTTAAAACAAGTCTTATCTTGACCATTACTTTACACAGAATAACTGGTAATTGCTCATCATTATCATTGCACACACGATGTGCAATCGGTTTTATCGTTACGGAAATCTATTGCACACACGGTGTGGAATCGGCCTCGAATGAGTTAAAAAGAGAAGGAAGTGTATGTAGTTCCAATTCACCCCACCCATCATGGGCTCAGTAGAACAAGGCGTGCATATACCACATATTCATTTCCTTCTTAATTCGTCCCTACTGTAACGGGAAGATAGTAACGCATTATAAATTATAATGCATTGCCAATATTTCGATATATGTTGTAATTGTTATTGTGCTCTTTTTTATTCTTTTAATATTATATTAAATTTAACTAGTATTAATTTAACATTCATTAAATGAAATGCAACATAAAAATTTCATTTCAGAAGGATTTCGTTATTAGGCAGCATCTATAAACATTTTCATTATGTTGCCAAAGTCTAAAATGAAGGATAAAAATGAGGAATATTGCTTCTCAGAAAATTCTCTACAAACATCTCCAATTTTTATTACACTATCGAACTGTAAAAACATAACATAAGGAATGTTGGAGTTGCAAATTCTTAAAATTCAAATAACAAAATAGGCGTTGTCACCGTTTGTATTAATTTACATTAAAACCACAAAGAATGTTTAGCAGTAAATTGCATAACAGTCAAAGAAATATGTGCAGCTCGTTGTTTATCGTGGAATGGTCAAACTGTTCTGACTGTGATCCATGAGATCTTACTCATCTCACGATAGTAGGTGTCACTCGATTTGATACAAATTGTGAAAAACACTCATGGTTCTGAGTAGCCATTTTGACATCAAGTTTGCATCAGCTGAAGTATGGCCACTAAATAAGTTTCTAAATTCGAAATTCAATTTATATATGAATCAAAATCTACCAGTGTCAATTACAAAATCACAGACTATAAGAGACACAGTATACGCAAAATATTTAAATATTCTAAATTAGAATAGTTTATATTCTAAAACTTTATAATTTAGATATTATGTTTTAGTAATCATAAACCAATCATTTCCTTATTTGATTATGTGAGAGTGGGCGCATCCAAAAAAATAATATGTGTAAATGAACATTGTTACGTTAAAGTAAAATATTTGTCTGAAAAAATTAATTTATAATTATATTTAATCTACTAATTTATCTATCCACTTTTTTTTGTTTCTTGGAGTTATTCTATTTGACAAATGAGGGGCTCATATTTGCATTTATTTTGTGTACATCGTTTAGGATGAAATTCTATATACCTAACGACCATCTTTACGGGATAAAGCCCATAACCCAGAGCTTTATCGTCGGGAATTCTGTACGTTATCCTTCCAGTTTTATCGGTTATTTCAGTAGATAGGTACGTCCATTCTCCAGCGGGTGCATCCTTCATAATGTGAATGTCCACTTTCTCTCCTGAAAATCACGAATTAAGAGTGTCGGTTACTTGACAACACAGCGTCAGACCAGCGGCAGTCAGTCACCTCCGCGCTAATACCGTTTACTGTAAACTTAACTCATTACCGCCCAATGTATCTTGTGTTAATATTTTGTTTTAGTTATAATTTTTTTCTCTGTTTGATAAAATAATAACATTCTGTACATAAAGCGTATTATTTCTGTACTAAAGAGCAGATTAACTATTATATATTTCTACTATATGATAACTCCGTTACTGCTTATTCAACGAAAGAATTAGAAAATTAATTTGTACTAACCCAGAAATAGGATATTAGATGGTAATGGGGTAATGTAATGACATCGATACATCAATATCATATTAACACTGCATTAGCAACGTATTACCATAGTACGTAATAGCAAAATAGTAACGTTGAAGAATTGGCTATAACATCATTTTGTGGGAGACCTCGCGTTAAAGTTTCTTTTTAGTTTTACTGTCGCCGTATTTCATATAACTAGGATTATATAGATTGGAAACCCGAAAACAACAGTTCTATTAACTTTTTGCTTTGCACGGTATAAATAACACATGATCAATATGCGATCGTCGACTGATGAACGGAACGTTCTTGCTTCAAATTTTGCTAGTGTATTTGGCGATGCAGAAGAACGTCGGTACTATGCCATTATAAATAAATGAATGCATCCCTGTTTCAATAATATGAACAAGCTAACAATGGTCCGATGCGCTTTAGCACAAAATCAGCATTTCCTAAACTATATTCCATCGAAAGTAAATACGTATTCTATGAAGTAATCGTTAAGAACGGAATTTTAGAATACATATAGTCTAATTTATTTGACTATTTTTGTATGCTACATTTTAAATAATTAACATCAAACAATAAATGTCTCTTATTTTTTAATATTTACATTTTTTGTTTATTATCTACGTCTAGCTACCCTATAAAATAATAAAGGTATTTTTTTTAAATTTCACGATTTGTGATATGTTTCGCCGCATGCAAAGTATAGAAATCGTTGACTTAATTAATTATCTTCAGTTATTTATTATATTAAAGCCTTTATGAAATTGCTATGAGCTCTTTTGATATTTCAATGATTGAGAACTCTGTTGTATCAGTTCATCCGTTAAACTATAAGTTAATGTTCTACTTACTTAATCTATAAAAAAAAAAATCAGCCCGGTTGGATTATCAAATAATTATTTCTTCTCAATATTTTTTTTGCGCAAATTATATTTTCGATGTTAAACTTAACTTATCTTTCTGGTAGTTGTGTTCTGTAGATTGTGCATGGTTTTATAATATAAAATTGTTGATTTAGATTTTTTGTTGATTATTGGTGGATTCAATTTACCTGTCAGAGCAATTACGTCGATGGGACTGTACATGAACCTGGCTATAAGCACCTGGGGTGCACCATCTCTCACGATCACGTCGTTAGCCCTGTGATTAGCTGCCACGTTCTATACGTTAATCAAAAAGACCACATAGAATATCACATAAATCACATAGATCAAAACAATTCAGTAAAGAATTATGCGAATTGAATATAGTTCAGTAACCCCTTATATCAAATTATTTATTATTTTATTTAAGGGAAGTAACCTAAACACAAAATTATTTGAAGGTAATCTACTTGGGCAGAGTACAAAATAAAATTGTAATTACATAGAAAGAAGGCAACATTGTATATGACCTTAATCTTATTATATATTGTCGTTAAAATCATGCACATAAAAAAGCCTGACCTTAAGAAAATCGGCAGTCACAATCTGTTCAAATTTCTAATAAATATAATAGATTTACCTAACTTGTGCTGAGAGAATGACTTTATTCTAAATAATAACTACTTAACAGAATGCTTAAAAATTATACGTAATTTGTGGAAATTATTTGGATAGAAACGTTTTAACTCTTTCGTTACAGTTGCCGCATACGTGTGATTTGCGTCTGTGTTTTAATCGTACTATCGCCGCACATGTGTATTTTCTACTCTACATGTATAACACCGTTATCGTTTTTTTGTTACCAAAAATTACTTTTTGCTCTTGTTGAAAGAGTATCGACTACTACAAGTCAAAATGTCACAGTCTGGATTATTTGTTGACGCATTATTAGATCGCCGTTTTGCAGAGTAATGAATGCTATATATGTACAATGCTAATAGCAAGACGACCGCTGTACAGACGGACCCATTAATATGTTCCAGGACCCCTCAAGGGAAGGAGAAGCTAGAATACGACCGTGGCGGTATCAAGCGCCTGGGGCCAATCGGTCCAGATTTATAGACTCTGTCATCGACACGCGTGCTATTTACAAACTGCGCAGGAATGTATATTTATGGTTTTTACAATACGCATTGACATATTTAATTGTGTTATTCATAGAAACGTGGAAATACAACATTATACAGCCTAATATAACTTATTGATAGTCTAAGAAGGTAGGAAAAGAACGAAATATCTTTTAAAATTGGAAAAATGCCCTTCAAGAAGAAACTTTTGCATCAGAATTATTACAGATAATGATTTCGTAACATTTATCGATGAAAAAGTTTAAATCAAGTAATTGTGCGAGAAGTGATTATTAATTGTTACTATTCAGAGCTGTAATGCAATTTTTTAGAGTTGTAAAATGTTATGGTACGGTTCTTGACTGAACTACAATTTATTTTACATTGGAACAATTAGTCAATCAATTAACACGTTAAGCGCCACGCCCAATTTCTGTGCCGTTCCCTTCAAACCACAGTTAGCTCTCAGGCGAGCCCTGCCGAGCCGCTCGCCGATAGACGAGTCAGAGTATAGACAATTTGGAAACAAAAGGAAGGCAGTGCGCACAAAATTATAAGATACTGCACCGAATGTTATAATCAGAAGGCACGAATATTAGGATCAAAGACAGCTAAAAATGTAACGCCAAAAGTAACAATCTTTTGTAACCAATGTACACAGAAATTTCACCTTTGCTTATCTTGTTTTAATAAATTACATTAATGTTTTTAAGTATTATATTCTTTTCCTCGAAGCATTGACCAAACAAAAACAGATATCGCATAATTTAAATTTCAGTTTCTCAAGTACGCAAGGACCTACACACGCACCGCGATAGAAGAACGAAAATTCTAACGCGGGTCCGTAGGGACCGGCGAGGCCTGAACAGAAAGATTGGCGCCGGTCCCTAGAGACCGGCGCAGCGTTTAATGTGTCAATATTACGAAATCATTATCTGTAATAATTCTGATCCAGAAGTTTTTTCTTCAAGAGCATTTTTCCAATTTTAAAAGATATTTCGTTCTTTTCCCACCTTCTTAGACTACAATAAGTTATATTAGGCTCTATAATGTCGTATTTGCACGAATATATGAATAATACAATTAAATATGTCAATGTGTATTGTAACAACCATAATTATACATTTCTGCGCAGTTTGTAAATAGCGTGCGTGTCGATCACAGAGTCTATAAATCTGGGCCGATTGGCCCCAACCTTCTGACACCGCCACGGTCGTATTATAGCTTCTCCTTACCCCCCTTGAGGGGTCCTGGAACAAATTAATGGGTCTGTCTGTACTGCAGTTAGAGTATTGTTTTTTTAATAAATAATCATTTCTCATTTACCGTATAACTATGCAAGAAAAAATTGTTTAATTATGCATATTAAAGCAAGTAATTTAATCGAGCGAAGTGTAATTTAGTATCTTACCGTATAAGAACGGTCACTTTACTAAATTACTCTAGTCAGTTTTGTTGACTACACGCAGTAAATTATTAATTTAAGCATAACTCGACGAAATAGCTGAACATATTTACACCGGCTTTTAGTCTGACTACCATCATCAAAACACTGATACGTAGGAGTGACTTGTTCCAAGTTTGTTCTTATAGTGCACAGTGGCGAATTCTTAAAAATTTGTTACGTCTTGTGCTTATCTTATAATATTTTGTATTATAAATTTCACATTTTGTTCTATAATATCCCTTGCACTTTAGTTATAATATTAGTATTTAATTTTTGTTAGACTTGGATCTCAGTGTGTAATACAATGTTAAAATACCGAGAACGACATAACAGGAAATTTTCAGAACAAACAGGCGCATCTGTGTGTTGCAAAATTCTCTGAAAGAGTGCCTCGCCTTAGAAAGTTCCGTGAGGGATTCCGTACATGTACACTGTATGTACGTACATGTACATACTACACCATACTTCACCATTACTTCAAGAAAATGCATATTATAGAACACAAATTATTTGTATGCTATCTAAGTTTGGTATGCCACGTGGTTTTGTAGAATACATGCAACACTTGTATGCCAATTCAACAATTGTCGTCGAGATCCTTGGCCAGAGATTCCATCTATATACAGTGTATATAGATAGTATACATACACAAAGTAAAATCTGCAGGCTGACATTGAAGCGGTGCAGAAAAAATTGATGATGAAATGGTTTTACAGAGCAATGTTCCCTTAAACGGCAAGTTATGCAATGCATACGTATGATCGTTCCTATGTTTTCGTTCTCATAAGAACCATTATCAACTATAAAATTACGACTTGAGTTTATAAAATGCAAGTGTTGAGTGTAATTATAAATAAAAGAATTATTTTGAAAACATAACAATAATATTAAATTAATAATGATTAAGTAGGTTAAAATTATAACTCAAATAAATGTTCAATGGTTATAGAGTAACTGTTACTCGAGTAACAGCTCTACATATCACAGATGTGCACTAAGCACCAATACTATTCGGTTCATTACTTTACGGGAAAAGGAGCCAAGAATCTTAGTACCATGATGTTCAGTGGCATGTCAGTTGCATTGGATGTTGAGCATTATCGAAATTTAAATATGCTTGAAGAGTTCTAACTGTAATATATCTACCTCTGTTTATTACAATACAGTTATCTAAATTATAATACATGATACTCCTAGTCTTCTTCCTCGATAATTGAACATTAATAAATGCCGGAGTCTTGATAAGCAGTGAAATCATTTTTTACTGCTCGTCGAGATCACGACATTTACTTTCAGTTATCTAAATGTTTGTTAGAAACGTGTTTTTGTGATTAACTTTATTAAGCTATGATCGGTTACTAATGAAGTATAAAAGTCTTTCGTACACCAAATTCAAATGATCGGTATCTCTTTGCAGGTTGATGAGATGTGTTCTTGCTTCAATATGTAACATCTCGAACATAAGGCGTTTATGATAATACTTTTCTTGCTCCATCACCTCTGTATAATAAAAGTTGAAAGTTTGATTAAGACTATTACAATGTTTGGTTATTACCGTTTTGTTATTTGTTAAGCTGTGTGAGTGCTGCTTAATTCTAGTCCGAAGTTTACGTTTAGTCTATATAGTTTAGTTAATATAGCTTTTATTGCAATTATTACACTTGATTTCGTAAATTACGTTATTTTTATCAAATTTTGATACTCTATTTTCGTTGGTTGTAATAATATTTTTAAATTTATTGTATGGAATAGAAACTATACTTAATTCATATTTGCTGAAAATTCTTTGTAACAGTTGTACAATGGGTTTAATGTATGATACGGTATTGAATTTTGTATTGGTGTTTTGCATGTGGTAGACTCTATTGAACGGATGCCTGAGTTTATTAAGTCTTAAGTTTATTATCTTGTTAAATACCGATGGAGGGTAATTGTTCTTCACTAGAATTTTTTTGATAAGTAATATGTTAGAAAAATCATAAGTGAAGAAGAAAGCCCATGAAAACGGATTAATGTTTAACGTACAGAAATGTTCCATTCTATCTGCTGTTCCAAATAAAACGGATAAGATAAATAAAAATCGTGAGGACCCCTATGTTCTATTTATCCAAAGAGCAAGCAGTCCATCAAGTAGATATCCTAAACAAGTAGAGGTATTTAGGAGTTAGTTTTAACCGTTTGAGTCCCAAGCAGCGCGATCGCACTGTTGAAATTTTATATCGAGACAACCCAGCACATTTTGAACATTGTGGACAACTGTTCGATGATTGTCGAAGTCGCGCGCTCTGATTTACTGAAGCAAGTACATCACACAGCTTCTTTTAATTGTATTTTTGGACATAAAATAAAACAAGCGCTATCACGTTGCTTGGGTCTTTTTGCACTCATTTAGAAAAAGCGCGGTTGCGCTGTTTGGGATTCTTCGACAGGGTTTTTTCAATACCCCCTAGGACTCAAACGGTTAAAGTCTCTGGATTTAAAAAAAGACGGGGATGAAATTGTACATATTCTTGAGAGGATTATCCATGCCCCTCTGAAGTAACAGCCGGGGCTGATAATTCTAGTGTTTCTTGATTTTACGCCTACATTATCCATTGTTGCTTGGTAGTCTTATCCTAAGTAAATTGAAAGCCCATAATGTTGAGTTTCGTACGCCAGTTAACAAATCATTATGACAACTCAGTTCCTTCTTTGTTCCCAGTTCCTTCTTTTCACCTTTTCGGGTAAAAAGTTGGGGGTCCGTAGCAGTCTAACAACATTTCTGGTTTGATGTTGGGTTCATCTCTTTCCCATTAGATCCGTGCGATCGTAGACTCGGAATGCGTGTCGACGAAAATACGATGCAAGGGTAGATTACTGATCCGAGGGCGCATCGAAGTATTTTAAATATAGATCGCGGACGCGGGGACTTTATGAGAGTGTGGACGTATATAAACTTCGTGAGTAAAACGGATATTCAGTGTCGTCTTGGTGACTGGATCGTATGCCGCGTCTAGCCACGACTTTGCGGAATTTGTACGTGTCCATATTAATTCTCTGCCAGTCCATATTGTAATAACCAGAGGGAGTAGGCGGGATACGCGAGTTTTCGAATCTAGGGCGAGATGTCAGATTAATGAAACGTGGCACATACAATTCAAAGTTGCTTTTGCACACGTGGTAGCCGTATTTTAAGGCACGTTGCAATGTGTCACGTTTTTGCATATGGTCTAAGAAAAGTAGGATGGCAAGTCCATGAGGACCCCTATTTAATACACCTGTGGGTAAGCGTAAACCAGACCTTGTATGTGTCCGTCAGGGCAAAGCAAAAATGACCGATTTGCAAATCAGAAGTTGTAAGAGATACGTATAAATATTATAGATTGTAAAAGATAGAGAGTGTGTTATGCGAGTAAGTTCGTCGCTCCTTGTTAAGGAGTTATTATGAAAAAGACTATATGAAAATGTTACAGAAAAACTAATATTATTGTTCTCATTTATGGTCATCATTAGTAAAACCCCCTACAAATTGAAGTATTACTCTTGAATGACTGACAGCCCAAGAAGATGGAATACTATAGTTCGAACGCAGTGGTTGCAGATGAAATAATTCACAGCTGCATCGATCTGTCCAAAGTATACTTCACAGCTTGCACAATATGATGGCGTGGAGTTTGTACGGACCTATCGGTGGAAGCGTTGTTAACCATGAAGTTTGACAAAGAAACTATTGCAAGAAATAAAGACTAGAGTCCTACATGGCAGTCACACAAAGAGAACGTGATGTAACGCGATGACGATTCGTCCTCCGCGTAAAACTGGATCAGCAGAGCGACATGGTATAGGTTTATTTTAGGTTGTATATTATTATCATAGGGCTCATCCTTTTTCACTCTTGCGTGTCCTTGTCCCTCTTATTTCTTAATGTGTATCAGGAAACATATAAAAAAAAGTTAAACATATAAAAAAATAAAATACTGCCATGCTCAACATGAGTAAGGATACAGTGGCTAATGTCATCAAACGGTTTAAATACGAGGACCACATTGAGCCGAAGTAATCGAAGAAGTTGGATGCATGTGATATGAGGAAACTAATAAGAAAAATAATGAAGGATTCTTTATTTGGTGCACCAAAATTAACAGCCGAACTCTCAAACGAGACTGGAAAAAAAATACATCCCAGAACGATCCTTAGAGCCTTAAATGATCGTATAATGGAAGAGTGGCTAGAAAGAAATCGTATGTAAATTAACGGAATAGAAAGAAGAGATTAAATTTTGTTAAAGAATTTATTTTAAAAGAAGAAACATGGTGGAACAGTGTCATTTTTAGAAACAAAAGTAAATTTTATATTTTTGAATAAGATGGAGGAAGGATGGTGTGGTGTAAAAAAAATAAAGAAATTAAATGAAAAAATTTAAGGCCAACTGTAAAGCACGGAGGTGGTACTGTACTCACTTAGGGCTGTATATCCACATTGTTACTGAGCGAATTAGTTTTTATTGACAATATTATGGACAAACACATATATTTAAAGATATTGAAAAATAATTAACACAAAAATGCTACACAACCGTGAATTTTAAACACGTTTAAGTTGTACCAGGGCAATGACCAGAAACATAAGGCACGTATCATGTAGGAATATTTGCTGTACAATTGTCCAAAAGTTTTACAACCAATACCTCAATCACCACATCTCAACCTTGTTAGAAATGCGTGGGATGAAATAGAACAACGAAACAGAAAAACAACAATATTTCCAAAAGAAATGTTGAAACATAGGTTAAAAGAAGAATGAAACAATATAAGTATTGAATATTTAAATAAAACCATTACCAAAACGTCAAAACGTTTAAAGGAACTGATAGAAGAGAATGACAACTCAAAGAGAGATTAAAACAGATATTATTACAAAAATTAGCTTAAAAAAAATCATTTCTAAAGGTGTCTGAATATTGAAGTAACGCAAAAATCGGGCAGTGCTTCATTTAAATCGTGTTACTTAACAACTATTGCAAACTATGTAAATAAAATGTATACTTTTGTTTACTAAACATATACGTTAATATAGTACTTTAATATGTTTTTTGTTTGTTTTGTTAAAAACGAAGTTATGATGTAACAAAGTAAAAATCTCATAGTGTGCGAATATTAAAGTTACTCACTGTATATCTTGTTTCGATTGATTAAGGGTCGGAAATCTTAACCTTTATAATGAGCTTGAACACATCCCGGCGTCGATGTGAAATTATTGTTAATTTTTTATATGGTCAGTGATAAGTTCGTTTTGTCCAACGCAATGGAATGCAACGTAAGAAAACCTACGTATTATCCATACAAATTTCGAATTCTGCAAGCCCGGCCATTATGCATCAATCAAATGCATAGGAATTTTAAGTGTCCTATGCTCTTGAAAGTATTTGAGTGTGTTTTTGTGTCTGTGTATGGGAAAATGTGTGACTGGGCCACTGTCTAGGGCACTGTGAGAACAGTCGAATTTGGATAATCTAGTTTGAAGTGTCGGGAAGAAAAATCGAGTTTAAGCCGGCGTAGTAGAAATACATTTGTTACGAAAAATCTAGTGCTTCCCCTAATCACTCCTCTAGGCCACTACCTTATATTTTATATCTAGGATAGGAACTCCTTATAACATAAATAGGCGTTCGCAGGACGATTTGACCGGAGCGCCTGGGTAGCTTGGTAATCGGAGCAGTCGCCCGAAAAGCGAAAGATCCCGGGTTCGAGTTCCGGTTTATAAACCCAACGATCCAAATTTTTTCCGCACGTCTGCGTATATTTCCGACCTCTTACAATATCAAAAGTGGAATTACGGAATCCTAACGGACTTTCAACGGATTTTTATGTGTTTACGTTCGTAGGCGTGTGTTGTTAACTTGTGTGTGTGAGTGCGTGCGTGCGTGTGCGTGTGCGTGTCGTGTGCGAGTGCGTGTGCATGTGCGTGTGCGTATGTACTGTGATATCGTGATATTTTACTTTCACGATGAGAAACATTCAGGAGTTCAACGTCAACGAGCTCAAATCATACTTGAAAGAAGCTGAGCTTTCACCGGTGGGGACGAAAGCTAAATTAATCGACAGGCTTTTGAATATACATCCCAGAAGAATCATTATGGACAAAGCCAACAACGCCGAAGACACGTCGGAAAGAAGGGAAATGGGGGAAGGGAAATGAAATTGTTATGCAAAGATCGCGATTTAACGGAGAGAATAGTGCTAATACGACAAAAAAATTAGAACTTCTACGGTAATCTTCACGGTGAAATGCGTCTGGCCACAGCACGACGTCAAGTGCTAATATTAAGACGATTGGCGAATTATTGTCCCATTTTGATTGATCCGAGGGATGATGGGAGGAACAAGTGAGGCTGTTTCGCGAAATGAATGATGCAGACGGAGAGTTGACCAATATTGTGCTAGTTACCAAACTGAAAGGGAAAGCTGCAGCGTGGTTTCACACGCAGACTGAAGATCTGCCATTAACCATTCTCCGAAAAGATTACAGTTAAGAAGAAAGAAAGTTTTTTGATTACGCCTACGACAAGTTGACATTGGTCAATAAAATATCGGTGGAGAAGGAAGAACTTGGTGATCGTGTAATAGACGGAATTGACAATAGACATCTCCGAAGACATGTTAAAACGCAATGGTGCAGAGATGTTGCTTCGATCTTAGAAGCGTTTTGTTCTGTGTTTTTGGTCGAAGACGGTGATATGACCGAGAGAAGGAAG
Organism: Ampulex compressa; assembly: GCA_038496175.1. NCBI lineage: Eukaryota > Metazoa > Arthropoda > Insecta > Hymenoptera > Ampulicidae > Ampulex > Ampulex compressa. The sequence continues at coordinate 15,975 of JBCFXI010001723.1, forward strand.
CCGCCAGCAAATATGGAAGAAAGACGCAGGACAAGGAGCAGAAAGCGGGAAGAATTGAAGAAAAAAGACATTATTTTATGATGTTACATTTACATCATTGCAACAAACTGGTACACGTAACCAGCCAGCGTCAGTAGCAGAAACAACGTGAATCCTGTTTTGGATGCTGGTGTAAGGAGCTGAGGATGATTTTATTCGGCGAATGGATTACGAGGTATAAAGGTCGGGGCGACCTTATAAATCATGCCTAGAGACGCTAATGAACACAGATATCCCTATAAGTTTTATTAGAGCAATTTGTACCCAAACATATTTATTTAATCCAATAAACTTAACCCTTCGTGGACGACTCTGCGGATCGCAGCATTTTTACCGTTCTAGACGCGTGCTGCAGACAGCAGCGCAAGCATTCCTTTCTCTACGGCGCTCCTCGCCGTATCTTGAATAAAAAAATTAAAATGATCAATAGAGGTCACTAATGTATATGTTGTATATCATTTAGCAAACATATATTTATGCAGTACAAAATATATAATTGTTACAAACAAATCTTCATTCGTATACTTCTTTCCCACGAAATGCTCCAAAAACCTCTCGTCCAGAAGGACATTCGCACGACAGAGTGCCCTCTCCGCAAAGGGTTAATAACTACGTCCTTATAACAGGTTCGGCCAACGCTTCGGTTACCTCCTTATAAAACATTATGTGCATTGTTTACTTAATCTCCTCTCTCACTATACAGTTCTTCTTCTTCACATCTTACATATTTAAATAATTTTATTTTGTATTTAATTTTGTACCAAGATTGTATTTTAGTTTAATATGCCTGAAGACGACTCATAACTGAGTCAAAATATTGTACCAAACCGCTAGTTTCTTTTACGCCTTCCATTTGTCATATCCAGGATCAACACCTGCTAGCTAAGACTGTACAATTCAGATACATAATAAATTTGATGCTTAAGAAACTCAGGTATTCGTCCAATATAAATCTATACACATACAATATGAATAGAGAATGTATCTTCGTTCTGTACATCAAGCCTATTGTCCACACTCTTCAAACATTTTTCAATAAATATCAATTAAGGACATCTTTCATTTCATACAACAATCTTACCAATATTACCACAACCGGCAAAGATAAAATTTCAAATTTGAACAGAATAACGTCATTTGTAGAATCAAATGTATAAATTGCAACAGAATCTATAAAGAGCATATAATAGTTGAAAAAATAGCACAATAGTAATAATGAAATGTAGTAGTAGTATTAAACATAGTTTTGATTTCAAAAATACAGTAGTACAATAGTAGGTCAAGAACAACATTATCACAAACACTGAGATGTTATATATTAAAATTTAAACATGTCTCTTCAACCTACAAACCACTACAGGTTATTTAGAACCCAGCATATGAAAGAATTTTGCATTTCATGGCCTTTTTTTTGCATCTCAGTTTCTAAAGTTGACCCTCTCCCCCCTTTCCCTCCCAAAGTGACTTCGCTCAATTACTGATCTACGAATTAGCGCTGTAAGCAATTTGAATTGACCCACGTATCCAAGAAAGTTCGCCATCACTGACCTAGACCCTTGATATATGAAAGTGTGTGTGTGTGTCTGCGTATGGGAAAATGCGTGACTGGGGTACCATCTACGGCACTGCGAGGACTGTCGAAGGTGAGGAGTTTAAGATGGGTTTTCCTAGCAACCAGTTTTTTTTAAGAAAACCTGGAAACTAGTCGCTAGGAAAACCCACCTTTAACAGTCAATTTCAAGTTTTAAAGAGAAAGTTTTTGATCGAGTTTTTAGAGAGATGTTTTGTGAAGAAGGTGTTGAGTTTTGCAAGCAGAGTGTTTTTTATGGAATTTGGTGGAGAGCTAAGAAGTACGACGATCAATTCTATACTAAACTCAACTCTCATCTGTCAATAATACTTCAAATAATCTATGTATATATTTCAACCTTGTTAATAAACCACATTTTTACCAACACCATTATACTGCACTATTATACTATACTGACATACAATAAATTTACTAATTTTTAAACATTTTATTATATTAATCTAACCATCTATATTTATTTTCAATAACTATAGTCACTTTGTAAATATTGCAGATTAAATATACTCCTTGATAAGTGCTCACATCAGAGCCGAAACGTAGGAAGAATACATGTGCGTTGCAAATAATATTAATTTACCCTATCAACCTAAAAGTTAAACGTTCTGCAAAACCAGTTTATCATCATTTTATAAAGCATGTGAGTTAAAAAAATAAAAATGGACTGCATGAGTCATGAACAATTGATTTATCCTTCCTTGTTATAAAATTTTATCATTTTTATAACTTCAGGTGAAATTATAGCTTTGTGAACTCTAATTCTAGCTATTAAAGGAAGAAACAATTTCCGCCTGGAAATTTTGAAAATTTCTCTTTGTGCATCGCTGCAAACAACGACGATTGCAGTTAAATTAGGTTTAGATTGCATTACATTTTTTTAAAGCAACTGCGAATTCTTTCAAGGTCAGCATCCCTCAGAACGATGATCTTAGCAGCATGTATAAAAGTCAAGGTCATATATTCAAAACTACCCTCTTCTTGTATGCAAGGTATTTGTAAAAGGTAATAACACAGGTTCTATCAAAATTAATACATCTCATGTAATGAAAAATATACATTATACTCCTCAAAAAATGTATCTCGAGAAGGTTTACATCGACAGAGACTGTGCTCTCACTCCTGAAAACTGTGCTAAAATTCTTTTACCAAAACTGCATTCGTTTGCTCAAGCATATTCTTTTCCATGTTGTCCACAATTCTAAACTGTAGTCACCGCAGATTAATTTCTTACTAAAGAAAATGTCATATGGACTCAAATCTCCGAAATGAGAAGCTCATGAAACCAAGAGAATACGCTTCATGGCCAAAAACTCATTTACAAAAAATGCACCAATTTATGCTTTTGGATATGTCTCTTTCCCATTTCCGTAACCGTCGGATTGACTGAATCAAGTTACAATTATTACCAAAGCTAGAATAGCAGCTTACATCTCGAATAGCGTTGCAACATCGACATGATATCGAGGATTCCCGAGAACTAACATCTGACTCCTCACTATTTAGGGTCATCTGGCAATTACCAAAATAATAAGGTATTTGTTTTTAAATTATTATTCCAAATGATGATTCCTTATTTTATTTCAAATAAAATGTGCTTATCTCTCGCCGAATACCTTAAGTTTCACGGAGGTCCGTTTCTTGTTCCACTTTTCCCTGGGCTGACCGGGTCGGAAGCACATGAGGTCCTTCTCCTCGTTCGCCAAAAGGGGCAAGTCGAATCTTCCCAATTGCCGTAAAATGAAGGCAATAACGTCCGAGGATTCCCAGTAACTCGCGTGAAACAAGTGTGGCAGGGCGTTCGTTGGAAAATTGGCGAGACCTTCGGGGCAATATAGGGCATAGTCTATTCTCTTGGTACCCCACCACTTCTGTGTCACTGAAATCACAATGGTTTAATATCCACGTGTACAGCTCGACAGATTTCGGAATGAAACTGTTTGTAAGTGTAGGTAGTTTTCGGTTAAAGCGAGTTTAAATAATCTGTGATTCGAATCAGTACGAATTAGAATTAATCAAAACAAAGATTCAAATACTACGAGGTTTGCAAAACTTCATCCATTCAATATAACTGTAGAAACAATTAATTTTTTGTTATAATGATCTTATTTCATTTTGTAGAGGAGATGAGCAAACTATTTCTAAACTTCTCTATCATTTCCAGTACTATCATATGTGCTGCTAATTGTGAAAGTGGTTTAAAAGAAAAATATATGTATCCTGTATTTTTAGTTGTATTCCTTTTAATTATAATAATTTAAAACAAACTGTGGTAAAGAAAAAAAGTAAAATGTAAGCCACTTTCATAATCAGCGGCAACACAGTCACGACGCAACGCTAAATCTACATTAAGCGTTCTGCAAATTTCAGTTTGCTTTCCTTAACAAAAAGTGTTATTAACGCTGTGAAAATACGTAATTCAGAAAATGATAAACAACTTTATACCATCGTATAATTGTAGAATCAAGGGAGAGGAAGAAAACGACATGTATAAAAACACTAACGTTTAATAAAGTATATGAAAAGTATAAAATAATACACAAGTTAGCCCTGCACAACTGTACACACGGAATCATTAATTTCAGATAGAACCTAATATAACTTATTGCTAATCGAAGAAAGCGGGAAAATAACGCATTACCTTTTAAAAGTGAAAGAATATACTTTAAAAAGAATCTTTGCATCAGAGTTATTACGTATAAAGATTTCATAACACTAATCATTAATCGATGTCGATGGATACCACCTTCTAAACGGGCATGAGGTGCCTTTATATTTGTATCTATATGAATGTGCATGCAGCGTTTGAGGAACCAAATAGTTTAGGTCTACGTTTACTTAAACAGTGACAAACTGAACGCCGTATTGAAAAGGGCGTCACAGTGTTACGGATTAAAACACTTTTATAGATGCATATCATATCCATGGATATATATCTGCTTAACCGCGTTGAACATATTGAGGTACAGTACTAGTATATATTTTAGTGAGTGTATTACATATTATTAAATTACTATTATATATTGTCTTTTTAATCATCTTTCATTTCTCCTCCCACATTTAGCAGGATATTTTAATGACTGTAAATTAATCCGAAAAAACGTGTAAATAACAAGTCGGTTCAGCTACTCAACCTTTCAATTGTAAATTGTAATGATATACTATTAAACATCCAATATGAAACATAAGGATTCTACCGTACAAAATAATTTCTTTCCAGCTCCTTGTAATATAATTGTACACATTTTGTTTACATCGATACTAGAATTAAATACTTATCAGAATAATATTACAGTGAGTGATTAAATTATTAGAGCAACGACCACGTATAGGTGATTTTAAGCTAGAACAATTAATTTTTTAATGAAAGCTTAGTTACGTCGTATCTGACGTTTTTTTTTGAAATAGCGATATGTGTTGATCTCACATATATATTTAGAAAAAGTGTAAGTAACATTATCCTCTATATTGGCGTTACTTTGTATTGGTATTATCTGCCATCACTCGAAAAAAGTTATCGTTAATAAGAGGCAATTAACTAAACATTTGATCACAATATGGCAAAAAAACGATACAATAAAAATTAACTTGGTAAAAGGCAGTGAATGTATATCGAAAAAAAGAGATCTCCAAACAAAAGAGGCAGGTCAAATGCAAAGTGAGCAAGCGAGACATTAAAAAACTAGTCTAAAGAGTATTGTCATAAACTTTCCAATTTCATTTTTTTTACCGTGAAATTTTTTTTAATATATTTGTGAAAATTTGGCGAACAAAATAAAACTAAACACGATATAAATACGGTCATAGTAACAATAAAAAAGGCTATACCTGAGCACCACTAGGAAACACGGTTTAAGAGTGATTTTACAAGGACAGATATTTATTTCACGCTGTTAAGAAAGAAGTCATTCGACTAATAACGGAGAAACATAAGTCTGCATCGTGGGGTATGTGCAGGATGGAGTGTAGATTTGACAGAAATTTAAACGCTTGTAGGGAAAGTGTAAAATTACATATTTTGCGAATAAAAACTCAATCCAGCAGTTCCGCCAAATTTACGGAAAAGTTTAAAAGCATTATAATATATTAAAAATATATTTTCTTATTATTATTTTGTGATTATTTGAATAATCAGAAAATGCGCCTGAACAAATGCGAACAAATCGGTACGTGCGATGTTAATAAGGAGCATACCGGGAGGTACGAGTCATGAGAGTGAGTGAGATGGAGAAAGAAAGAAACAAAGCGAGGACCCAGTCAGCGAGGAGTTTACAGAAAGGCATTAGACAAAGCGCAAAAGTGAAGATAATAGACAGTGCGAATAATAGGTGCTATTGTATTATATACCGAGCGCTAGTACGGAGTCTCAAACTTTGATTGTAAAATACAGAGAGCAATAAACAAAGTTTACATTATTTCAAATGTGACTAATAACGCGTTTTTTACAGTGCCCGAGACAATAATGAAATAACATGAATTGCAGAAACAGTGTTAAATAAGTAAATGTGGTCATAAATATATCGTATTTGTTCTTATTAAACAATATGTTAATAATCATTTTATTTAAAAAGAAAAGTTAAACTTAAAAAATTATATTTTTGTGTTACAGATTGTCAAGGTGTGAACTCTTCAAAGAAGTCCCACCGGATGCTACATTGTGTGTCGTGTCGCACGTTGTTGAGTCTAATTTAGATAGCATAGGTGTAAGAGTAATGCAGTGTCATTTATGAAAGTGCTTTTAAGGGACTCGTATAGAGATATTAGTGTGCTTTGTAAAACACTTACAAGTAGACACAACCTGTAGAGGCACATTGTCGATCATTCCTGACATCGTACTCTGAATGGAGATATCAGAAAACCTTCTCAGGTGAGCTACAGGTGGGTTAGGAACGTTTAGCGTGTCCGTGAAGACCTGAGGATTCATCTGGACCGTTTCCACTATAATTCAAAACCGGAAGTATTGTCAACGTGTCGCTTTTTTACCGTTAACCCCCTATAACCAATGGCGACATTAAAGTAACTGAAAAAAATATCTGTACAGAGACAAAAACTATCTTTTCTCGTTATACCACCTTTCACAATCACTTTAGTTCCACACCTTAGTTATTAATATCTTTTCCATAGACCATGCATTAAATGTAGTTGATAAAATAACATTTTTTTTAATGTTGACGTCAATGTCAAATGGTCAAAGATCTATTGTTTCTAAAATGATTGAACCACCAGAGATACGAAATACATATCAAATAGAAAGTTATCCAAAAGTGACAAATAATTCGTAATTTTTATACCGCGCCAAATAAATCTCTTCTAAATTTTCATATTTTTAGAACGTAGAAAAAAGTGCGATTTTTTTCCAGGTTAGTATATAACTGCACATTAAAGAATAATTAGTCAATCATCAAACAATCTATTCCTTATATATCATTCTTTTTTTGCCTTTAAGAACTTGAGATTACACAGAAAGAAAAATTAAATTATACTTAAATTGGCAACATCTAAAAGAAATACTGGTTATAAAGGGTTAAGTTATTCTTTCTCATAAAAAATTCTCAATTTCCAACTCCGTCTTTCAGCAGATTGAAATAACGTTATACACAATAACTTCGGATAGTTGACTATTTTTCAATGTAAAATACTATTATAAACGACAATTCTTAGCAATTCAAGATATTAGAAGTGTAAATGACAATTCTAAGCAATCAGAGGTAATTTCGAAATAGAAACAATATTATACGAGGCGTGTCTGAAAAATAATGAAATTGGCGCTGTCTAAATTATGATATGTTAATTAACGAACAATATACATTGCAGCCTTGAAAACAGTTTTTATAAGAAAAACACTACAAATGATTTTTAACTTTTGGGAAAAGCATATAATTACGTAGACTCCATTTGGAGATTGATACAGCTGTGCCACTGCCTACTGTTTATATTGTAGACAGAAGTACATTTACAGAAAATGCAGAAATTTACGTTGCTCTATACAGTGCTATTTCATTCGTGTAAGAATAAAATGCTTTCTGTAAATATTGAAACAGGCAAAACAATTAGATCAAACTTATCAAAAACATTCGATGCTGAACGTACACAACCTGTTCATATCTACGCACAGCGGTAGACCAGTTTTTTTGCTGTCATTTCTCTGAAATAATGTTATACATTCTCCTGCAGGCTATACAAATAACATTAATCGTAAACCACTTGTTAATCATGGCACACACTTTAGCTGACAAAATTGACATGATTCTTATTTATGGTGAATCCAGACAAAACGTAATGCTAGCAATAGCATTGTACATTGGCAGGATCCCAGAAAAAAACCATTTAACGATAATTACGTTTCGCCGTGTAGTTTCACAGTTCATGGAAAAAGTACTGACTAAAAGAAAAATTGTTTCAAACAAAATATATTCGTTTTAAGTCATAGATAAGAATCTGTAATGAAAAATATGTTTCCATTTGAAAAAAAAATAAGTGGACCTTAATATGACCTTGAAAACATAATGCAAATAAAAAGCGGATGTGACTGCATAAGTCCCTCAATGACTTAATTTTTTTATTTGAAACATTTTTTTCTCCGAGATTTAGTCTTTCACATATTCCAGGTGGCCTGAATAAACGCTTCACCTTCTACATACATTTTTGGCAAGACCATGCTGAGAAGAGATGAGGGAAAGGGCAAGGAAAGGAAAAGTCGGGTCAGGATGATAAGTCGAAATAAGAATGATGCTGGAGCAAGGCCGGGGAGGGGGATAAATGCAAGAAACGGAAGAAAGGATGACGGAGGTCAGGGAGGGGGATTTCGAAAAGGTTATGGAAGGATGGAAGGTCAACAACAGAGGGAGAGATGGAAGAGAACAAGAGAGTCAAAGTATAACAGGTGGTATGAAGAGATTAAGGTAGGGACCTTAAGATCTTAGGCTAATGATCTTAAAGGTCGACGCCTGTTTAAATAAAAAAAAAGAGAGAGATTAAGGTAGAGGGGTTCCAAAATATCTAAAGAAGGGGGGGGGGATAGGTAGTGGAGGGTGGCGAAGTTGGCGAATGAGGTCAGTGCGGAGAGATATTAGGCAGGGGCAGAAGAAAGGAGGTGTAAAATATGCGGTGAAGAGGAGGAAACTTGGGAGCATTTGTGGAAAGGGGAATGCGACAGAAAGTAGTGGAGGGATGGAAATAAGGGGGCTGTGTGCAGGTAATGGAAAGTATGCTGGGGAAAGAGGAGTGGATACGGATGGTGAAAAGATTCAGGGAGGAGAATCAAGTAGTGAGAGAGGATGGGAGTAATAAAGACAGAGAAGCTGGAGGAAATAGAAGTCCGAGACAGAGAAAAGATACAGAGGGAGACAGAGAGAAAGAGAACAGGTGCCAGGGAAAGACTTGCACCTAGTCACAGAGATGCGAGTGATAATTGTAAGGATATATTTCAAAATAGAATAAGTGTAGTGAACTTAAAACTAATTTTATACAACTTGTGCATTGGTGCATCAGAAAAATACAACTGCACTTTTTTTTAATAGAAATCTATATTTTTGACTATACCAATTGAATCAGTTTTTTGTGTCCACATAAAAATACTAACATACTTATGCTGTACCTATGTTACAACAAGTGTTTGAATGGTTCTCAGTTGCAGTCCAGGCACTTTTCCATCTGCTTTTTGACGATGCACAGCACATGCCTGATGTCTTTTCCCGTAATTTTGGATATTTCTTGCTGAATACGTCGTTGGAGTTTGTCAAGATTAGTAATGAGGGTACGAATATACCTTATCTTTTGAAAATCCCCATAAAAAGAAATCGAGGGGTGTGAGGCTCGATGATTGCAGTGGTCACAAAATCGATCCACATGTACCAATCCATTTGGCTCTATGAGTTTTATTTAACTGTCTGAAAACTATCTGTAGATCGTGTGCTGGAGCACTATCTTGTTGAAAGTACATCATGTTTCATCGTTTACCTAGTGTTTGCGATCGAGGGCGCCTCAATAGTCGGGTTGTAAATTCGACGCGCGGAAGCCGATGCGAATGAATCTACACAATGGAACTCTTTGATAGTGTGGATCGCTGCGCGGAATGAAATAAACTCTTCCGCAAAGGCTTCACAAATAATGATGCGCCGATATTAACCGAAGTTGGCCTATGCCGAAGCTTCGAATAATTCGCACTTGTTCAACTAATACTCGCCTTGCTCTAACCACACCTTCACACTTTCGCTATCTATACAAGATTAAGGAAACGGGCGCAGGATCTCCAGCTTCCGTGCTTTCGCTATATCCGCGAATCGGCACTCAATTCTGTCGTATCAATGACTCGACAATCTTGATACCGCTAGAGACTCTAAATCTACATACCGTAGTTTTTAATTCGCTTACGGGCTGATCCGCCCGCTGGCTCCACTCCTAATCACGACCAAAGACCCGGGGGGTATCAAAACTTTTCTAAACACTTAGACTTGAGGACTTAGAGGAATCTGTGCATTGTTTAAAAGAACTGGTTCGTCGGATTCCAGAGTGTTTAGGTATCTTTGACTAAGTCCATGTTCCATTAAAAATATGTGAACCGATAATCCATTTGTCAAAAATTCCGTACGATAGATTTACATTATACCATATTTGATTGTTGTCTTCCTCCTGAGACGCGGATTTTCAACGAATCATATATTATAACCTTCCCTTCTTTCTCAATTATTGACAATTGTTACTGTTCGTGCTCCGGCTTTGAATGGGAAGGATGCAATTATCTCAAATATTAAAGGGCCAGCGATTGGATGGTGTTATTCTAAATAAATAAATAAATATTGTTGCACCGGGGGGTGCTTGCTAATGACTCTATAACAGTTTAACAGGGAACAACAATCACAATGCAATATCAACCAAGGACTTTTTATATACACTGAGATATCTCGCGCAAGATAAAGACCGCGTCCCGCAATGGCGGAGTCGGTGCGTTCTCTCTCTCTTGAGTTTTCTGTTGTCTACAACCCCGTTGACAACCGTCGCTCTGCGGGCATAACGCGATATCCCCAGCCGGCATTACAATATTATTATTATAAATCATATTATTACTGTTATGAAACTTGTGGATTTCATTTGACGTTCACCAGCATTACTGTCACACTACCTTCATCTCCAACGATATGTTTCAACACGTCTCTTTGGTTTGTGGAAGGTTTGACGTGAATGACAGTCTTGTTTGTAAAAATACGAACACGAAGGCTGTCATCGATTGATATATGTTTGTCAATACAGCCTTGCAACCTCAGTATTGTTTCGATTGCATTTGCTAAACAAAATGAAAGTATTAACTACTTTATTATACGCAAATGCCATGATTTCGAAACTTTGGGTCGGCAAAAAATTGCACACAGATAGTAAGTAGTTACTGATGGAAATCTTAACCTTACAGTGACTAGTATTAGCAGCCGTTTTATGTTTACAAACATTCTACTGAAACATAACGTATCTAAGTATTCTGGAACACTGGCCTAGGTTTTTTTTTTTTTAATTCATTTTTCGACACCGTCTGCTAAGGTCATTTGACCTACTGTTTAAGGTGGGTTCCGAACCACTAGAGCTACGGTATACATATCACATAGAAAAACCAGAGGTGATGGGCGGGATTCGAACCCGAGTCTGCCGCGTGGCAGTCTGAGCCTCAATCCACTACACCACCGTATCTCCTTGCTTGCCTAGGTTTCGAAATATTTGGTCCCGATTTGGCCGAGAGCCAGTTCGGCTTCCGAATGGGCCGCTTCGCCGTTGACGCGGTGATGAGAGTAAGGGGTCACTCGGACTCGGCTGTCTCCCGGGGCGGGGTGGCGTTGGCGATATCGTTAGATATCGTCAACGCTTTTAACACCCTGCCCGGAGGAGCCATCCTGGGGGGTCTTCGACGTCATCGTGTGCCGAGGTACCTCCAGGATGTGATCGGGTCCTACTTATCGGACAGGTGGGTGGAATACCCGGATAGGTCGGGCGCCATGGTGGAGAGGGAGACACGATGCGGTGTCCCACAGAGATCTGAGCTCAGATATATTGTGAGACCTATTTTGTGGGACGTTGCATACGACGAGGTCTTGTGGTTCGACCTCCCCCTCGGGGTCCGCTTGTCGTGTTATGCGGACGACACGATGGTGCTGGCCACCGGGAGGGACTACAGAAGGACGCTCCGCCTCGGCGAATGCGGGGTGGCCTGCGTCGTCCGGAAGAGAGAGGAGCTGGGACTTCGCGTGGCTCCCCACAAAACGGAAGCGATGTGGCTTTATAACCCTCGTCGCCGCGGGGAGCCGCCCAGGTCCTGGCTCCAGGTAGGTCAGGCCGAAGTCGAGGTGAGCTGCGGGATGAAGTACGTGGGGCGCACCGTGGACGGCCCGGGGCGCTGCGCGGCCCACTTCCAGCGCCTGGCCCACGAACGGAATGGATTGCGGGCCTTTTGGGCCGCCTTCTCCTACACCTTGGAGGGCCCGGGGATGGTGTCCGCCGCGTTTACGCGGGGGTCGTGCGGTCCGTGGCCCTTTACGGGGCCCCGGTTTGGGCCGGCGACCTGATGGCCAGTCGGCACAACCGGGATCGGCTGCACCGGATCAAGAGATGGCTGGCCATCAGGATTGCACGAGCATACCGCACGGCCTCCTACGCCGGGGCAATGGTTCTGGCGGCGCAGCTCCCTATGGAGCTGTTGGCGGAGGAGGCGCGGGACCTCCACTCCCTCGGCCGAGATGGAGATGCCCCGTCAGAATCGGCGATCGATTTGGGAGCCGCGAAGCGTCAAGCCCGGCAGAGCGCTGTTGCGAAATAGCGGCGACGCCCCTCCGAGCCCGCGAACGCGGGACAGCGCGCTGTCGCGGCTGTCCTGGCCAGCCTCGAGAAGCGGCGGGGCACGACCTGGAGCCGGCTGACCTACCGGATGACACAGGTACTCACCGGGCATGGATGCTTCGGTGAGTACTTGTGTCGGATCAAGAAGGAACGGACGACGCAGTGCCACCACAGCTCCAATGCGCAGGACACGGCGCAGTTCACGCTGGAGCATTGCCCAGCGTGGGAAAGTCTGCGCCGAGTCCTGCAGATTGAAGTAGGCATGGATCTCTCGCTGCCACCAGTCATGCGAGCGATGCTGAGCAGCGAGAAGTCCTGATGCGCCGTGGCCTCCTTCTGCGAGGAGGTCATGCAGCAGAAGGAGGTCGCGGAGCGGGTCGGCGAGAGAGCGGACCCGTGGCGCCTTTCGAGGGGTCGGGGTCGCGGGGAGCGCAGGCAGCCCCTACCGTCTTCACCTAATTAATTTTTTTTTGTATAGTGGTGCGATTGAGGGCGAACTATGATGTCCATTGCACCACTCGCACCACGGGGGGTTGCAGGCGGTCCAAGCAAGAGTTCGGCCGCCTTTGCACGCAACTCGAGGTGTTGCTTGTAGTTTTCGGTGCCCCACCCTCACTGTGCTTAGGATAGCTGCCGTAGAGGTTTTAACCGGTAAAAATCCGACACTTCCCCGGCTTCCTCCCCCCAGGGAGCCGGGGAGTCCATGAAGATTTCCCCCACATAAAAAAAAAGAAAAAGTTCCAAAATAATTCAGAAAACTTTTACTTCCATAACTTTCTATGCAATAAGTTTTGGGCAAGTACTTTTATGTGGAGCACAAGAAACTGCATAAATTGGTACAGTCAAAAACAGGTTTCCATTCTTAAAAAAAAAATGCAGTTGCTTTTTGAAGATGCACCAATGCAGAAAAGTGCATAAACTTTGTTGCATATTATGCACAATACAATTTAACTCTTACTTATAACATGTTTTTCCATTCACAACCATCTAGGAGGTATAACTTGTTCCTCCTAGGGGGAACCTCCCCCATTTTAGGAGGTATATAGCATTGCGACGTTTGTACAACACTACGGATTCCTTGAAGCAGCGCCCATTTCACGACTTTTCAGACACACCAGGCGAATAATGGATCTAAAAGAGAGGAATTATCGAAAAAAGAATTCTCACGAAGATGGTAAGGCTGCCCGTTTCCCAGTGGATATTTTTGATATCTGGCGACGTTCACCGGTGGTAGAAGAGAAAATCTGGCTGATATCAAGGGTTCGAGCCTTGCCGCCACCGGGTCCGTAGGGTGAAACATATTGTAACACTGGTTCACCGAAGGTTTTTGAATGTTTCCGGATTTCTCGCCCCCGGAAGTTATTTTTCTGTATGCCAGGACCAATGCAAGAGGGCTGCCGAACATGAAGAACTCGCCTACTTCGAAGTCCAACTTGACTTGCTGTGGATTTTCGCTAGAACGTGAATGAAATTTAACTGGTAAGGTGTGACAACCTGAAAATATCGTATCAGATCGACTCCAGAATTATTTATGACAATTAGATCAAATTTTCAGAAGCATCTCGTTACGTATATCCATACATCGAGATTCCATGATTTGGAGAGTCCAAATCGTGATCCACATTCGTAAACATCCGTATCGTTTACATATATTAAGATATGGGTTGTTAGTCATAATATGGTTTATATAAAAAAAATTAAAATATACACAAAGACTATTGAAACTATTGCTAAACGGATTAAACTTGGGATTTAAATATAATCTGGTCGTCGTACTTCTTAACTAATTTCTTCACATCGCACTTCTTTACTGTTTGCCCCGACTTTTCTGACTGTCCTACAGTGCCCTACACAGTGCATTTTTCGGCACACAGATATTATGGCGCGACCGTTAGCCTCTAGGCTGCACCGCCCCGACATATTATCTCTACTAAAAAACGTCCAAATACCGTTAAAAATTCTCGTGCACCGCATACATTTACCACAAAGTACGTCATGTAAAACCTAAAATTAGAAGGTACTATATTCAATTACTCGGAAATGCTTTTAATTTATAATTACGCTCAATAAAGTTTGTTGCAAAAACCGAGTAGGATGCTTAAAATCTCGGGGATCCCAATGTTCACGTATCATAAAATACTTTCGAGAATCGAAAGCGATCCGATTCGAATTGATTGCTCGAAATTTGTGTGTTTTCGTACACCTCTAAATCTAACTCTTTGATTGTGACGCACTTGTACATAAAAACATCGACATTGTACGATAGAATATTCAAGTCCCACGAACGATTGTAGCAAGAGCCGTATATTGCAAAATAATTACATTCTTAACCTCTACGCCCTTGGCCACATATGTGGACGTTTAGTTTTTTATGATTATAATTACTGTCGATAATAAAAAGAACAAAGATTTGATATGAACTTATTCACTACAGAATTTCTCAACGAGAGAAATAAAAATGGTATGGTTTGACTGCATTGATGTTATTTCCGATGTAAAATTAGAGATATAAAAGAAGCGTGACATCATTTTTCTGCAGTCAATGTTGTTGGATTTGAACAAATCGTTAATATTTGATAAAAATAATATTTTATAAATTAAATATATTAAGTTTAAATAATTCGTAGAAATGTAGCAAAGAAATTTATTGCTAGTTCTTTATTTTATAAGAAAGTAACAAACGAACGCATATGTATACAGTTATCGTTTGGCGTGGTGTTTTTACTTAAATACAATTGTATCCATTGTTAATGTAACCATTTTTAATTCATGGATTTTTTTCAATCAACAAAACATTAAAATGCCTCTTCTAGATTTTGAAGCATCATCAATAGCTACCGCAATGATAAAAATGGTCGAACAAAAAACGAGATAGACCTATTTCAAGTTCTGTATGTAAACAACCATTTAAAAAATCCAAACACTGAACTAAAGTTGATCCTGAAATCAGATTGGGTGGTATAGGTCATTATCCTAAAAAAAAAGGAACTGAAAAATCCGTTACATTTGTAATGGACCCGTTACATTTATGAGAAATGTGAATAACCGGTATGCCCGGAATCTATGAAATTATTTCACTCATAAATTACCATTAATACTCAGCTGCCACGGATGTGGACGTTATTTTTTTCTGCAAATTTTTATCGTTTTCTCATTTTTTTTTGCTTTTTAAATTCCTATTAAGGTAAAGGCACCGGTAGTTGACCACTAAAGACAAATTTTTAGCAGATATAGTGTTAACTTCTTGAATTTTTATTAAATAGTGAATCTTGAAGCGTGAAGATATTCTTTGCACTTCCGACATTATATAACAAAGCATATTTTTTTTCGAAAAGTTGCGTTACACAAAAATAGAAATCTTTAATGAAAATTCAACCGCTACGTCAGAAGTTGACCATTTGTGAAACTGAATAAATCAGTAATTGACCGTCTGTTCGTTAGTACTTGACCATCTATATTAGAACCAAAATCAACAAAAGCAATCACTTTATCATCGTTTATTTATAACAGTCAAGAGAAATAACAAACAAAAGGATAAATACAGGTGAAACAAAGTTAATTTCTAAAAGCTAATAAAAACTAAGTTAACTATAATTCCATACTGAATCTAATTCGGGTATTAAGTACATATTTCGCGATTTATTTATTTTAGTACAGTCATTAATATGAAATATTACATTTTTCCAGTTATAATCTAATATATCAGCAATTTTGTGTAATTTAACACGTTCAATCGCTGCCTTCATCGTTTCTTCAGAATAATTTCTGAAAGTACCATTAATAGGTAGCATCTTCAGTTCAGTAGTTTAATAATCTATACAATTATTGCACATGCAAGTATATCTTACTACTCTATTGATATTTATAATATATAATGATTTAGGGTAGTGTAAACCAAACCATGTCAATAATTGACCGCAGGTCAAGCTAGTAGTTGACCACGTGGTCATCTTTTAAAATACATTATAGTATAAAAGTGACCATTCTACTACTTGTTTCTAGTAAAATTATATGTGAAATAGATATAATATAAATAGTACAAAAATTTTATTCGTTTGTGTTAGTAGTCGACCACGTATGTCAACTTCTAAATGTAATCGGAATGATACGATTCAGTAATAGACCGTGTGGTCAATTAAGTTTTTGATATAGGAATGAGAGAAACAGTGTCTTCAACGAATGTAAAATTTAGTGGCAATTAAAACGGTGGAAGTTTCAGGCAAGAAAATCAAAAGCTGAGAAATGACTTACCATCAACTACTCACGCTTTCTTAAGAACAGCGCGAAAAAGATTGTGTTATGGAGGAATACGACTGCTGTTACTAACATTAAATCGTCCGTACTCATGATAAACAACCACATCTAAGCGACAATATACAAACATCGCGCCCGCAGATATCGTAACATACCTACCGCGTGTGTTTCGAAAGACCATTATTTAAAAAAAGCTTATTTTTCGGGTTTAAGTAAACTATGGTCAATTTCTGACACATGATCAATGACTGGTGCCTTTACCTTAATATAAAATGAATGAATCGTAAGAAAAAAAATTTAATCATTTTTTTCTCACCATAAAAAAATCGTCCCTGAAGAGGTTAAATTTGTTCATTCAATATGCCAGCCGTACTAATATAAAGACTCATTTTAATAACTTATAATGCCAGCTGCATTTGGCATGAAAGAGATTTCAAAGAAAAATTACATACGGCGATTAAAAATCAAGTGATGAGAGCGATATTTAGATATAGTATCGAAGAAACAACGAACATTCTAAACAAAATGCAGTACACATATTGCAGAATGCGTGAACAAGAAGGAGTAAAAAACAGCCGCTTAACAAAATAATGCAAAAGGATGGAAAGAATAGAGGAATTAACCAGATGAAAGATTATAGTACGGGTAATAACAAGGAAGGAGATAGATAAAAAAAGTATTAAAAATAAGTATAAACTAAAGAAGGAACAAATAAAAATACATAAGCATAATAACATTTCCAAATCGCTTTATTATATGTAAGCATTGTAATTATAAATATATTAACCATCTCGGCTTGACCAAACTTTTTCGACCAAAAAGTTAAAAAGTAATGCTATCTAGCTATCTATCGTTTCATAACGAACGCAGAGAAAAGAAACAAAAGAATGTGGCTGTTTTATGGCTTTTATACTTTAGAAATGATTTAATAATATGCAATGTGTAACTGGCTTTCAAGCAATGAAGGTAAATTTGACAATTTAAGGAGATTGCTAATAGTAATTTTGTAAATAATCAAAACTGAATTGAATATGAGCCGACAAATATATTTTTGTGACAAGTTATAGTTATAATCATTTTTAGATTAGTATTTCACTCGATTGTAAAAGGTCAATGCTTTGCAATTCTATGTCCGAATATGACCAAAGTAACCAGATATTCCTTGAAGTTATACATTTTACGTGAAACTTTCAATAAAACACTCTACATTGCTATTTTATAGTAGTTTTTTTTACCAGTGTAACTACCGTACGTTATAATCTGTATGGCTACATGCGTATGTATCTCATGTTCTGCAATACAATAAATCACAAGAGGGTTTATGGTCTTGAGTCGAGCAAGCAAGCAATTCGTTAAAGGAGGATCAATCCTTTATTACGACGTTTCGTCCTTATGGTGCAGGACATTTTCAAGTATAAAAGACACAGAACAAACGGAAGGTTCGTTTTCTAGTTAACAAAAAGTTCATCATTCTTGATTAAAAAAATATAATTATATAGAATAGGAACAACTCATGGCTAGATCATACCCAAATATATAATATGTTAATCTCGACGGGGATAAACAACAAATCCAAGTGGATGAATATCGGTAAAACAAACCGATTGTTGTTGATATAAAGTTTTTGCAATAAGAATAAAAGAAAAAGGGAATATCTCTCGTAGATACAAACTGAGAATTCATATCATACGTGATATAAAAGTCTTAGAAAATTAATAGACGATAAACGACTGGCAACTAAGCCAAATCCACTTTCGAGTATTAAGCAAATGACTAGTATCTGCGGGTATTACGGGCGCCTCAAATCACGGAGTCATGTGTACAAACGGACCCATTAATTTGTTCAACGACCCCTGAAGGGGGGCAAGGAGAAGCTGGAATGCGATCGTGGCGGTGTCAGGCGGCTGGTGCCAATTGGTACAGATTTACAGACTCTATGATCGACACGCGCGCTATTTACTAACTACGCAGGTATATATAATTATGGTTGCTGTAATACACATTGACATATTTAATTGTATTATTATCAAGTAATAATTAATTAGGTTATTAAGAGAGATTATTGAAAATCTCAATAATCTCGTGAGAGATTTTATGCTTAACACTAATTTCATCTTTTATTTCAGAAAAGATTTCTTTTCCTAAAATCTATAACACGACTCTAACTCCCGGATATTCTTAGGAACGTCATCTTAATCGAGTTCAGACTCGTGTGTTCTTTCGACGATCCTCCAACCTGTTAGTGCATGGACGGAAATGATCTGTATTATCGGGAAAGCGATTTCTATCAAGCTTGTATTCGCATGCTCTCAAAGAAATCTCTCTATCCTTTCTAATACACCAAAAACCTATTTGAAAATTCTCCATACTTACCGTCACCTCCTTACTACCATTCGGGAGGGATAATAATCTGGGACAAACATCTGATATAATACACTAAATTTATAAACGTAGGGTACAGTTTCAAAGGGGGCAAATAGTAAAATCATTTTGAAAGTATTATTCGATTATTCGTATCGATTTCTTCTATATTAAGAAGGGAATTTTCAGTATCCAACACAGCATCGCGCGATATACTAAAACATTAACACCGCCAAAACCAACGCATTAAATAAAAAATACCTGTTGCTGGAGGATCTTCTTCTTTGAGGGGCAGCCATCAAATGCCTTCCCTCTTCATTCTCCATCGTTTGCCTTTCGCTCTCCAGAATACTGTTCTCGCTGTTGTGCCTCGACTGCGCCGACTTGCAGAGAGCGTCATAGCTAAGGATCGAACCAACGGAGTCGCCGACCAGACACACTTGACCGATGAACCCACGGCCTTCCTCGCTTCTTAGAAATTCCTGGTAGACCTGGTTAGTCCCTGAGACAACTTTGGAGACAGAGTCCTGATACTCGGGGTTGGAACTCGCAAGTAGGGGTATGGCGCCTATAGGGATGGTGTCATGGGTCACTTGGGGCGCGTCCATGCACGAGGGCGAGACGTCGAAGCTGTAGGGGCTCAAACTGCAGGAAAATGACGTTGAATTCCATAGATTTTGTCTTGACCCATTCTCTGCTTTATTATAGATCAATACCCGGAATATATTTATCCAATTTTCAGCTTGAGGTACATACTGTCCTCTAGATTTTTCAGTATATTGAAGTAAATAATTAATCCTGTTTAATATTCCACTTTTTTCCACTAACAAATAAAACTATTTTTCTTAAATAATTGTTAGGCTGTGATATATATGTTATGCCGAATTAGTGAAATTTCCTAATTAACGAAATAGGTAAATTGTTGCTTGTTTGGTGAAATCAAAAGCGGGTTTTCCGACTTAACGAAGTGAGTAGTTTTGTTTATCTAAATTATATAATAAACAACGGATCTGTTGCTCCTCTTTTCAGAATGCTTAATTTCTTTTAACGGGTTGGCAAAAATTTAAATGTATTATGATCATTTCCACTATAATGTCCTTACATTTTGAACGTTACACCTGGTCTTAACCTACTTATTAAATGATTGGTGAAGTTTATTAGTAAACATATTATAAAATTACAAAGGTAAAAAGCAATGCATTGAAAGAACAAAAGGGGCCATACGGCGCAGAAAGGCCCACAACGTATCAGCGCCAATTGGTGTCACAAATCTTTATCATTAATTTTAAAAACTAATCCTCGCCAGTTTATTTTGACCTTGATTGCCATTTTCGATCCAGTTGATCCTGTAGAGGACCCTGCGTAGATCTCCCGACTCGACGTTAAACGTACACTCGGCATCATTTATTCGTTCCTGTACCTCTGAAAGGCACTAAAGAGAAGCTGGAATACGATCGTGGAGGTGCCAGGCTGCAGGGACCGGCTGGACCTGATTTATCAACTCTACGATCGACATACGCGCAATTTACAAACTGTGCAAAAACTTGTAATCATGGTCGGTGTAATACATATCGATATATTTAGTTGTATTGTTTATAGAAACAGGCGAATATAATATTATGAATCCTAATATAAATTGTAGCCTGTATAAAAAAATGGAAAAAGAGGGTATTAGCTTTAAAAATTGTAAAAATGTCCTTCAGGAAGAAACTTTTGTCTGGCTTTTATCCGTGCGAAGTTTTTACTTAAAATGTATGACACTGTATTGCGAATTTCTTTCACACCTACCCGAAAAAATTAAGGAAAGATTAAATCAGGTAGTTGCTCGACACGGATGGTAGATTGATTATTAATCCCCTTTTTTCAGAACTATAATAGGCTTTTTTCCAGAGTTTTGAAACGTTTCTTGTCAGGACCACGATTCATTTCACATATAGACAAGGAATCCTTGCTCTGCAGTGCGCACGCGCGCATACGTGCGCTCACGCAGAGCGGCTTTACTTCAAGACTATATGATAAAGAGGGCCGATAGTGCTTCGCGGGCTGCTGATAGCCCAAAAAGGCCCAGTACGTATTTGACCAAGGAAGGTCGAGACCGAGTTTAGAGTTTTATAGAGTTGTCGAGTTGTTCGTATAGAGCCAGTTTAGAGTATCAATATTATCGCGTTTTTTAGTATTATTATAGGTATTGTGTTTGTTAATATTATTAAACGTATTATATATACAACGTCTCGCATAATTCATGAAACTACCCAATAGATCCCACAATAATTTCACCGATTCAGCATAACATATATAGAGTGTTCCATAAATGATCACAACCATTATTCATATTTACATTTTTCATTTCTAATTGTTCTCCTCGATTTGTTTTGGACTGTTAAAAAATATCCCCAATTTCTCTCAAATACATCGTTACATTTCTCAGCTGTGCGTAGTGTTAGTTTTTGTTGATACCAGAAATAATTGATTAAACCACAGTATTTCAAGGACAGTACACTTAACAGGATACATCTATTGCTGGGATCATTAAATTTAATTTAAATCTGAATAGAATCAAGTGGCGTATAACTACTTGATTTGCTATTTTTGAAATCACAAGCAATGAACAAACAATACCATTGTATGCTACCAAACAACTTTTTAAAAAATATTTTTCAAATTTTACGGAAAAAAATGGAAGAAAAATTTTTTTTTTTAATATTTTCAGAGTAAAATACTCTATGTGGTCATATAATTTCAACTATGTTGGAAGACAACTTCAAGTTTTTAACGAATTTTTTTTATTGAGCTGAAACATAAGTTGCTAATGTTTTGTTTATAAAGAAACTTTTACAACTGGAATGTCACAATTCCTAAAATAAACTCAATATTTATATCTTTCCTCACTAATATATGTTTCGTCTTATTTTATATTAGTGAGGAAAGATATAAATATTAAGTTTATTTTTGGAATTGTGACATTCCAATTGTAAAAGTTTCTTTATAAACAAAACATTAGCAACTCATGTTTCAGCCCAATAAAGAAAATTTGTTAGAAAATTGAAGTAGTCTTCCAACATACTTGAAATTATATGACCATATAGAGTATTTTATTCTGAGAATATCAAAAAATTCTTTTAATCTCTTGTCGAAGAAAGTTAAAAGATAAACTTAACCCATAATATATCCATAGCTTCTTCCAAACTTTTGTACGCACTTATTAAAAACGTTTTTCACATTCTTACGAAGCAATCAAAATATCAACCATTTGTTATAACATGGCGGCATCTTGTATATCAATGAATTCAACAAATTAAATGTATATATCCAGATAGATTTTGCGAGTGATAGGGAGTTACTAATGAGTGGTGGGGAAAGTCAAGTTAGTTATAAAACAAACCAACGAAATAGACCTACTGGATTAGATCGTTTCATTAAATCACTCGACTAAATTCTAGTATTCACACACAGCGAATTACTAAATTACTCGCTGTCCAATCAAATTACTGGCCATGTTTATAAACTATAAGCTATAATTACAAAATACATCTATAAACTATAAACGATATACTATAAAATGATATATGATATAGTTCATATACTATAAATATTTATTAAAAAAAGGGAGACGAAGAAGCAACGTGAATAAGACATTTGTTTGTTTATACATCATAATAAAATGATTTTTGATTCATAATAAAAATTTTGCGACGTTACACCGCCGCAAATTTGGCCCATTTTTCCAGGAAATAACAAAACTATTATTTTTACAGGTTCTATAATTCTAGTGCTAACAAAATGATTACTCACCTGGATAAAATGCCGAGACCCTCGGTGCAGATTGAAGGACAGGAAACGAATCTAATGGCAACATGGCCGACCATATTCGGATAGTGTTGCCTCATCACGGATTCAAAGGCTCCCCTAAACGTCGTTACGTCAGATTTCTTTGCCGTCAGGTCCACATTGGCGTCTGAATATAATCAAGTACATTATTTCATGGTTATTGATAATAATTTAATGTATAATATTATAGTAATGGGGGGTAATTATTTACAAAATGGACGACCTCGTAAAGTTCAACGATTTTCAAATATGTTACCAAGGACCATATTGAATAACATTTCCCTATATATGTTACCCACTCTCCAGTCTATTTTCCAAGATGTCTGCAAAATACTTCAATACCAATTACGTTACAATTATATTCCATTCTATTATAAACAAAACTGTGGTCTTGACGAGCAATAATTGCTTTTTGCATTTATAATATAATTTACTAAGCAGGAAGAATGGGAGGCATCATGTCACATTATATTCCATTCTGCGATAAATTTGAATATATTCCAAGCCTGCTTGTTTTTATATATGATATACTTTTAACTCACATAAGAAAAAAGATCAATGAATTATGTTGGGCTTAGATCATTTTGGCCACAATGATCCATCTTGTGTTAAGTTTTATTTTATAACACTTTTTAATACAAATTTAAACACCGAATCATCAAGATCAAGTTTTATTGCATTTGTACATTTAGTGCAATTCATGTTATCATGAAGTTCTTTTCCCTTAATTTAAAAATTCGTTCATTCTTTGTAACTACTAAGCGTATTTGAATATTTGTATTAATTGGTTTTATATTATTTAAGTATATTCACTACTATTTTATACACGATATGTTCTTGTGAATGCATTACAGCGAAGTGAAAGCAAATTTTTGAAAATGCTACAACTTTACATTATCTAATTTGCAGACTGTCGGTATATACAATAGTGTAGAATACATACAGAGAAATATAATGATATACATAGTCCATTATGAATGTAATGCACGTGATTTTATCGTGACGCGATTATCCATCGCAGCGGGGTCAAGCGGGTGGGAAAATGTGATGAAGGGTCTGCCCTTCCACTGCAGTGGGTCGCCAGTTTGCTCCGAGCAGTCTGAGTGGAAAGGCGTGTCTCCGCGTGAAGTGTGTTTCTCGACTTTGTAAGACGGCGTGATGGAGCGTTCGCTTAAACAGCGATACCCAATCAAGTTTTGTGTGCGGCTTGGAAAGGACGCAACCGAAACATGATTGCGTATCGGCGAAATGTATTTCTCGATAAATGATTCCTTTCAGGGAATCTGTGAATGTAGAATGCTATCGCTTGTATTACACCTTGCCTGAATTCGCCGTAAATGAGAATTCTGTAAATTTTCTCAGCTAAAGTGCGTGTCATGATTGACAAGCGATTTACAACGAATGTTATTTGCATTTCATGCGAAAGAATGTATAATCTTATTCCAAAGAAAAGCCTCATTCTGTATATAAAGATCCAAAAGTATCAGTATAATACCCAGCGCTTGTTATTTCTGAAGACTTTCTACATCATTTTAACAATCTCTGTTCACACGTATTCTCGAGCCAAGCGTAATATTCGCTAAGTTATCACGCACACTAATTCAACAACGTGACAAAGGTGTGAAAAAAATATGTCGAGGCCAAGTGAGATAGCGTAACAATAACAGATAGTAAGCATAATAGCACAATAGATAAAATCATAGTACGTGGATACAGTGAAACGTAAGATTTAGAAGATTCCCCATATGCACGAAGATTTACTACTTTACAACATGTGATGTCTACAACCTAAATGTGGAGACTCAAAGGTGCGAATAGGCGCCACCAACAGAAGACCCCCTGTGCCCCTGTGCCATCACAAATTCGTAGGTTGGGCCAACAATAGTAGGGCTTTCGCGTGAATGTTGAATTTATTCCGAGAGGTAACAGAAATAAGTGAAAATTATGCCGATGACTAACCCTTTAACGTACAGACGGACCCATTAATTTGTTCTGTGACCTCTCAAGGGGGACAAGGAGAAGCTGGAATACGACCGTGGCGGTGTGAGGCGGCTGGGACCAAGCGGCCCAGATTTATAGGCTGTGATCGACACGTGCGCTATTTACAAACTGCGCAGAAATGTATAATTATGGTTTTTACAATACACATTGACATATTTAATTGTATTATTCATAGAAACGTGGAAATACAACATTATAGAGCCTAATATAACTTATTGCTAATCCAAGAAGGCGGGAAAAGAACGAAATATCTTTTAAAATTAGAAAAATGCCCTTCAAGAAGAAACTTTTGTATCAGAATTATTACAGATAATGATTTCGTAACATTTATGGATTAAAAAGATTAAATCAAGTAATTGTGCGACAACTGATTATTAATTGTTACTTTTCAAAGTTATAATGCACTTTTTCAGAGTTGTAAAATGGTTCTTTTCAAGGTTATGGCACGGTTTTTGACTGAACTACAATTTATTTTACATTGGAACAATTGGTTGAGCAATTAATGTTACGAAATCATTATCTGTAATGATTCTGATGCAAAAGTTTCTTCTTGAAGAGCATTTTTCCAATTTTAAAAGATATTCCGTTTTTTTCCTATCTTCTTAGACTATCAATAAGTTATATTAGGCTCTATAAAGTTGTATTTGCACGAATGTATGAAAAATGCAATTAAATATGTCAATGTGTATTGTAACAATCATAATTATACATTCCTGCGCAATTTGTAAATATCGCGCGTGTCGATCACAGAGTCTATAAATCTGGACCGATTGGCCCCAGTAGCCTGACACCGCCACGGTCGTATGCCAGCTTCTTCTTGCCCCCCTTGAGAGGTCACAAAACAAATTAATGGGCCCGTCTGTATTCTCACCAATATGCCCCGTGTCCTGCCGACTGTCAATTTGTTAACCATGGATTACACTAGGGATGGCAATAGCCCCCCTCTGGTGACGTCACTTTGTCGCGATGAGGGAGCTTACGTGTGTTAATGATTCATGGAGCTATGTCAGCTGGGACAAAAGTTCCTGGCAGGTAATACTATGCCGGACAAGCCTATGAGGAGAGACCAGTCTAAGAATACATGAATGTTTCAAGTCAAGGAGGAGCACTGCATGGCTGCTGGAACGTAAAATTGAGTAGCCGTAAACGATCCCTCCGGGGCACCTACCGACACCCCAAAGTAAATGCGCTTAGCTGGATAAGGCGGCTCTACCCAGGCGGGACTTTGTGCCGACCACACTAGTGGCATCAGTATGGAGATGATCAATAAAACCAAACAAAAAATAGTAGTAGATGGCAGGGAGA
>JBCFXI010001724.1:0-42124 GCA_038496175.1 Ampulex compressa
AATATCAGCTCTCAAGACATATAATGGTTATGCGGCTTAAGTGTGAAGTTGGTTTCGAAAAAACGTAATTAAGTCCTCTGACGGGAAAAAACGAAATTACTTTCCGAACAACCCAATGTAAGGATATGTTAACGGAAGCAAATAGTATATATATTTAAGTGAAAAACAACAATTCATACCTGACACTGGCGTATTAAAAACAAAAACCGTATATTCTGTCTGTATACCGTTAACACTGCTGTAAATCGATGTGAAGGCAAAAGAAGTTTGTAGCAATGCATATGGAGACGACTATTTAATTTAAACGAGCTACTAGTAGTGGCGCATCGTTCTGAAAGATGACATCCGCGAAAGCCACTATAGTGGCGTGTTGTACTTAAAAGGTTGAGACCTTGACGTCAGCACGGATATTCATGTTTTTCTCTGTGAAACGGGACTCAAATTCACGCTACGCTTCGTGGGGTTGCGTGGTACATACTGAATCATTAATTTGTTCCTGGACCCCTGAAGGAGAGCAAGGAGAAATTAGAATACGATCGTGGCGGTGTCAGGCGGCTGAGGCCAGTTAGTCCTGATTTTATAGACCCTATGATGGACGCACGCGCTATCTATGAACTACGCAAAAATGTATAATTATGGTTGTTACAATACACATTGACATATTTCATTGTGTTATTTATAGAAACGTGCAAATACAACATTGTAGAGCCTAATATACCTTATTGCTAGTCCAAGAGGTTGGGAAAAGAACGAATTATCTTTTAAAATTGAAGAAATGCTCTTGAAGGAGAAACTATTGCATCAGAGTCATTGCGTATAATGATTTCGTAACATTTATGGATTAAAAGGATTAAATTAAGTAGTTGTGCAAGCACGGATTATTAATTATTCCTTTTCAAAGCTATAATGCATTTTTTGAGAGTTGTAAAATAGTTCTTTTCAGGGTTATGGCACGGTTCTTGACTGAACTACACTTTATTTTATATTGGAACAATTGATCAAGCAATTTATGTTACGAAATCGTTATATGTAATAATTCTAATGGAAAAGTTGATTTTTTCAATTTTAAAAGATATTTCTTTCTTTACCCCCCTTCTTGGATTAACAATAAGTTATATTAGGCTCTATAATATTGCATTTGCACGTTCATATGAATAATACAATCAAATATTATACGTCAATGTGTATTGTAATTATAATCATACATTTTTGTGCAGTTTATGGATAGTGCGCGTGTCAAATCGTAGAGTGTATAAATCTGGACCAATTGGCCTCAGCCGCCTAATACCGCCACGGTCGTATTCCAACTCCTCTCCTTGCTCTCCTTCAGGAGTCCTGGAATAAATTAATGACTCAGTGTGTACTGCCTACTTGTTCCTTTGACGCCGACGATTTCGCCGAATCTCCGACTGACGACTTCCGGGCGTCCTTGGTGCTCGAGACACGAGTAATAATGTATAAATAATAGATGTGGTATGCAAGGGTTTTAAACCGCGGCGTTTAGCTGAGGTAGAAATAACCCATCCACCGCGCTTTAAATAAGAGGAAAGTCCTTATTTAATAATAATTATATTATATATACATATATTTTTTTTCGATATATATAATATATAGAAATCATATTATATATACAAAAATTATCATAGAATTAATATGCGGGACTTCCCTCGTAAATACGGATGTACACATAAAAAATGGGGTAATGAACATATTTAAATTTTACAATTTCGAGAAAAAGACACACCGCCAGACAAACATTCACATTTTCTACATTCTAAAACAAATGTGTCCCATCGATGATACAAGCCAAAGTCAACGTGTTAAAGCTAAACACAAATAACAGAAATATGGAAATAATATAGGTTTGTTGCAAAGGTTATTGAGATAATCTAATACGTGAATTTAGCACACAAATAAAAAAAATGTAAAAAAGAGAATTGTGTGTTTCTTGGAATCTGAAAGGCATTAGTGTGAAGTACACATCACGCAATGGTTAAAATAAGGATATTAAAGAAATTTAAATGGTACAGTGAGAGGTACAGTATAGATTACAATAATTGGTTTGTAAATGTAAGTACGATGAATTGACGATATGTATGTCGAAATTTCAGACATTACCAGGATCCAAATCGCTGTAATATGAAAGTGAAAAGGTAGATATATATTTGAAAAGACGGGGGAGGGGGTATGGTTTATCGTACTCACATGTCCAAACCAATTATTTTAATCTATGATGCACCTCTTATCTTATTATTTCAAATTTTCTAATATTCTTGCTTTAGCCGTTACATAATACTCTACATTAAATGGCTTTCAAATTTCAAGGAATACACAATTTTCTCTTTTGTATCTTTATTTTTAAGCTTTATTCATGTATTAGACTTAATAACCTTTATAACAAAGCTATATTATTTCCATATTCCTATTATTTGACTTTAACTTTAACACTAGAAATACCGACGTTAAATATACACCTAGTTTTACCACATCTGTCAAATTGATGGATTTTTTATCATGACTTTTATTGTAACTTTGGGCTTAGTTTATATAAGTAAAAAAAATATAATTGAACAAAAACAATATTTAATAGAATATTTCATTGATTATGAATAAAAAAAAAACAAACAAAAACGACAGAGTCTTGACGCTAAGACCATTTATTTGAATACTTATACCTCATCTATATTTTGGGGTTATCCTTGCGGGCGTTTATATAGTTTCCGCTAGCTGTCAAACGTATGAAGGAATATTTGTGATTGATTGCCCTGTTTGATGGGTTTGACAGATTTCTAAAAAATATTCTGCTGTCCATTTCCAAAAACTGTAACTTTTCACACCTCGGGCAACATGATCAGAATGGTCATTTTAATGTCAGATATTACGATAGTCTTAAAGGTACCAAACTAGCGCCTGACAAACTTTTCACTAAGTACTTTATCACATAGATATGCAATTGATACTGATTGCGCCTTGATCGCGTCTACTAATTAAGTAGATCTCTAAGTTCTACACCGATAAGTTATAACCAGAAAAAAATAGATCTCGTTATAATAGTTGGGCTGGAATTGTTGGAATTGCGTTATGAAAATTCTAGTTCATTCAATTAAGCTTTATATAAAAAATATACCGTTTTTAATTTTTTCTCGAAATGTAATTCATCTGATCCGTCACATTTAGAGTTACTACTCGCTAAAACCATCAACTACTTCATACATTGTTAATGTAAAATTACTATAAAATTTTTAATTCATAGATTTTAATCGCTTTTCGGTGTTTCGTAATTTCCAAGAGTTTATTATTTGGTTGCTTCACAGCATTAGCCAATCCGCGGATCGTGGTCATATATGAAAAATTGCTTTTTTTTTCACGTACTGGGTATTTCTATTTTTATTTTACATTTATTATCCTATAAATACATTTTATTGTTAATCCACTGCGTGTTCTTTTTATATCTGCTTATAGTATCATTTTTAGTTCATGCTTCTTCTTGCTGCTTATAGTTTTTTTTGCATACATGCACTGAACGAAGATTGAGTATATTTCTGCATTCACATTAATTACTTTCAATAGCAAATAAATAAGTACGAGATTCGATGCAAAGTCAGATTTTGAAAAAAATATCGGAAAAACTTTACCATTATTCTGATTTACGTGCCATCCTTGGAAATATTTAGATCGTCAATGCGGACCGTCGTGTAATGTGGGTCGGCCAGGACTGTTTTACAACCACAGTCTTTTACAAAAACAGTGCAAAGTTTCGTCTTTTGTGCGGAGCTCCTTTCAAGCTATAAATGCAGTTGAATATCACGTTCGTTATTCTTTACATTGAATACAAAGGCTTTAATCATACAATTGCGTATTGTCGTTCTCTTTCTTGCTTACCTGGTGATTTGTGTCTCTCGTTCTTAAATTATTGATTCATCTACAAAATGACTGTTTCAACGTGGTCTTGTGGGAGATGGTATTTTGACTCCGGATTAATGCATTTCTAATAAAATATGTTTAGATTCTGCAAAATACGTATAAATATGAATATGTATGAAAAAAACTACATTAAAAAATCGAACGTTTTAAATGCTTTTCTATACGGAGTTTTATAGTTTTGTAGAGCCGGATAATCTCCACTGTCGCTAGCATAGTCTCTTTTGTATAATTTTTGTAGTTACCTTCCCTATAAGGCATCTTAAAATTGACGGAGGAATAAAGTCAGTAGTTGACACTTAGTAATTTAATAGCTGACACCTCATGTCAACTACTGAATCATAGACAATTATAAGTTTTAATAGTTGACACAGGGTGAATTTAGACAGTTTAGCATCCTTTGTTGCAATTTTAATTAATAAACCTTTTTCTTGAGTTCCAAGCAAGATAATCAAATGCCTTTTTATCCACAATGATTAAATAACACAAACTTGCAACACTTACATTTTAACCAAATCCTTAGCGATTCCTGAATATAAGAAAATACGCAAAAATTATGAGTCCCGCACGTTGATTAACGCGGTCACTATGACACATCTCAATGGCGGACTATGCGCAGTATTTCACAATTCAGCAGCTGAAGAGTGACACTATATAGACTAATAAGGTTTCCTATATTCGAGCTTGCGGTTTCCTTATTTATTTACTTTTTTTGAAAAAGTGTCTGCTACTGGTACAGTGTCATATACTGGTGCTTTTATCTTATATATAACCATAGCTAAGTTTGGTAAACGCGATGAATTCTTGAATATTTATCAAATTAACCGGCGAGTTTATATTTATAATTTCCAACTCGTAATAACTAATGTGATAAAAGTCCGTTACTGTTCTTTATTGGCGGTTTCTGTCGATGTCGGATGTACTCTCAAAGGTACCGAAGAAAGGACTTGTTAGGCCAATGATCTTTCAAGAGATGAATTCGAGATGCTAAGTAGGCCTAATGATATGCAGTCGCAACCAGATAATGACTTTAAATTTATATTGGTCTATCGCGACCACTTGACGAAGTTTGTACAGTTGCGTGCCTTAAAAAGCAAAAGCGTAGAAGAGGTTGTATATAAACTAACTTATATTTTTATTATATTTGGAGCTCTCAGTATACTGCGAAGCGACAACGGCTGTATGTTCAATAACCGAATCGTAGAAAAAACTTGTGCAATGTAACCTGAAAATTGTGCAAGGAAAACCTAAGCATAGCCAGACCCAAGGTTCGTTCGAGCGTGCAAACCAGGATATAGAAAATATGTTGTTTTTGGTTGGAAAGCAATAAAACTAGTAAATGGTCCGAAGGGTTGCGCTTTGTGCAACTTATAAAAAATAAGACATTTCGTGACGGTATCACGTGTACTATTTATGAAGCAATGCTTGGATCATCTGTAAACATAGAGTTAAAAACGTCTTCTCTCTCTATTTACTCTACGGAATATCTTAGAACCGAGGAAGAGCTTCAGACTCTAATCAAGACAGTTAATAACGCTTCTGAAAACATCAATTGGGAAATAAAAGATGATTCCGATATGAACAATAACGATTCATCGCAAAACGATCTTCCACCTAAAGTTAAATTTGATATTCAGAAAGAAGATTAAGCAGTGGTCCCTTTGATTCAGACAGATATTTTAAGCAGGCAAAAACAAGTAAGAAAATATATTGAATGAGTGCTAGAGAAGATTTAACATCACAGGCAAAGAAAATGTTGAAAGTTTTGAATTTTAAATTTGATTCTGGTAAAGTTGGCGACACAGTGAAATTACGAGTACCAGAAGTTGGCAGGGCCAGTAGTGATCCACGAAATTTATTAAAAGTTATTAGAATTTATTAAAGTTATTAGAAGTTTTGAATTAAGTTAATTAAGTTTTAAATATGTAGGACTATTTTGCAGGACTCTGAATAATAAAATTATTTGCTCTAGTTAGGTCTTTCATTGGGTATGACATGTCAGGCCCTTATTCAAATTTTGTTCAAGCTACATCTATGTGACTTAAAATAGCCATTTACCGAATTTTTAATTGTATATTATATAACATTGTTATTCGCTGCCTATGGTATCATAACGTTCAACGAAAAACTATCCTTCTGACTAATAACTACTCAAAAAACTGCGCTCTATTCTACTGGCTCAATTGGTCAAAATATTTATCACATTCACCATTACGAGTTGGGAATTATATAAATTCTCCGGTTAATTTGATAAACATTCACAAGAATTCATTATAGTTACCAAACTTAGCGGTGATTACATATAATAACCGACAATTATACATAATCGCTGGATTGATCACATTTACCGTAATATATACAGGGTATTTCAAAATAATCTACTTACCTTTTGATATCCAATAACTAGGACACAGAGTGACGTAGAATTACGATTCTTGAAGGATTGTGTAGAGCAATATTTTCTCAACAGATGTCAATAATCTTATATGCTCAAAGTGGCCACCATTAACAGCTATACAGCGTCAATGCCGCTGAACTGCTGAGTGAACTAGGGCTGTCAGTATGTCCGGTGTCATGGCTGCTATCGCGACTGTGTGGCGCAATGTTTTCGTGATGGCAGCCATGACACCGGACATACTGATAGCTCTAGTTCGCTTGGCAGTTCAGCGGCATCGACGCTGGTCGATTGGTGGTTGCTTTGTGCATATAAAATGACTCGTCTGACTCGTCTGGCCTTTGTCATCCGTTGAAAGAACATTGCACACTACACAACCGTTCAAGAATCGTAATTCCACGTTACTTTGATCTCTAGATATTGACTATCGAGGAGAGAGTATATCATTTGGGAATACCCAGTATATCACATGGAAAAACCATCAATGATGGGGTGGGATTCAAAACCGGGTCTCACGCGTGGAAGACCGAGCCTCTTTCTACTGCACCATCGTGTTTCTTTGACCTTCAAAGTTTATTTCGGCTTTAAATCATTATTTTTTAATATATGTATGTATAATGTGAAAATTATGGCAAATAAATCAGAAACCTCAAGAATCTATTTTCGTATTTGATATTATTGTTGTTTTTAAAATGTCTATCACTTTATAAAAATATAATTGAGAAAGAAATTAGTTAATATAAATATTCACATTGAGTTATGTCTTCTTTTCATCATTCTCTCACTTGCTCATTCAATTTATCATGCATCTACATTGTGGAAAATGACGGTAAATTTTTCGAGATGAACAGGGCTTTGTGTTTAAACGAAATTAAACAAACATCATAGGTGGTAGGATCGACATTAGGATTCCAGTGGATGTTTTATTCGATCCAAAACTGCTACATTAGGACTCCTGTATCATGATGTTTTATTCGATCCAAAACTGCTACAAATTTTGATATATTATATGTATAATTATAATGCCTAGTGTTTGATAACTAAAATGTCAAAAGTAAGTCGTTAAACGTGCCGATAGTCGGAACAATGGTAGCACAATGCCGTTGAGTCACAGTGCTGTCTATTCAATATAAATACAGTTAGTGTCGGCTAAGAAAACCGGCAAAAAGAATGCAGATCTAATCACTCGGACGAAAAGCGCACACTTCTGTTCACACTTTCTTTCATTCTTTAATTTGATCGCGCAACAAAGGTAGTAAATAAGAGATCTTGAGACTGAGTAAGATAGAGCGAAGTAAGAGACTAGTGTCAAAGCATTGACGTAAACATAGATAGGACGATGGTACGCGAAGACTAAACCCTGGTGTCTGGTAGATTTCCCGTAAGCCTGGAGATCCTGCTAGTTTGCAACTTGTGACGTCAGCAGTCTAAACGTGGCGACTGGCGAAGCGTCAAAGGTGGAAATAGGCGTATTCAGCGAGAGACCCCCTTTGTCTCCTTTGTCGGAATCATTAATCCTTCGCACTCCTAGGAATTTCGAACATAACCTTCCAGCAACTCCGAGTTATTTTGATCACGAGCTATCAGCTACTCCGCAAATATTTACTGTTGCAAGCGCACCTCTTAGAAAGATTAAAGATCTCACCTCGTCATTAAAAAAGCTCGTATACATTTTAAAGCTATGTTTCATCAACAAACTTACGATATAGAGAATATAACAATATGAAAAATAATTATTTCTTATCACGTTATGGGTTTTTCCGCGTTTTAATTCATTTTTACCTGAGCAAGTATTCTTTTACCCGATCGTACCGCTTGCCGCATGGCAGTAGCGGCGACAACGGACCTACCAATTTATCAATATTTCAATGTCGTCGCAGCGGCGACAACGGAGCCACCAGCTTAGATTTCAATGTCGCCTCAGTGGCGACAACGGAGTGCAAAGCGTTTATCTGTTCCATGACCCCTGATGTAAAAGTTTCTTCTCGAAGGACATTTTTCCAATTTTTCGAAATAATACACTCCTTTTGTATCTCCTTACAATGGCAATAACTTATATTAGATTTCGCAATGTCATATACCCCTGTTTCTACGAACAATGCAAGTAAATATATCGATATGTGCTACACCGCCATGAGTGTAAGTTTCTGCGCAGTTTGTAAATCGCGCGCACGTCGATCGTAGAGTCGATAAATCAGGTCCAGCGTGTTCCTGCCGCCAGGCACCATCACGGTTGTATTTCAGTTTCTTGCTCCCGTTCAAGGGTCGTGGAACAAATTAATGATTCAGGGTATATATAGATTCTTGGCATCAGATAAGAAAGCGTTGCGATGGCACAGGGACAAAGGAGGTCTCTCATTGGGCACGCCTATTCCCACCTTTGATGCTCCCCCACTCTCCAAGTTTAGGCTGTGACGTCACAACTTACAAAGGAGTAGGATCCCTGTGCTTACGGAGAATCTACCAAACGTCAGAATTTACTTTTTTTTTCCGTATAACGATCCTATATATGTTTATATTGATGTTTAGAGACTCGTCGCTTGTTTCGCGCCATTTTACTCGCTCTCGACACCACTTGTCCACTGTTTTTTATTATGCGGTTGTATTGCTGTGCGTGATCGCTCAACGAATAATATGCTTGGGTCTGAAATATGTGTGAGAAAAGGTGTGCACTTTCTGTTCGACCAATCAAATCCACAGTTCTCTTACTGTTTTTTTTGATGGCTGGCACTAACTGTATTTATATTGTATAGACCAGGAGTTGGAAACGTGGCTCTTTGGCCATTTGAATGTGACTCTACCACGAATAATAACTATGTGCCATGTAATATTTTAATGATGAAAGATACTTTTTATTGCTAAATAGGATTTGCTAAAAAAATATGACTGAAAAATGAAACTGCAATGAATTATATCCATTTATTTTTTTCTATCTATAATAGGAAATTATACAAGATTTGGGATTGACGTAACTATTGTAACAGCATTGAAGCTGAGAAAAGATTAAAAGTGCACAGAATTGAATTGCGGACAGTGCCTAAAAATCCAACCAGCGCGGTATTTGAATAATAAGGATTTAACAAGGCACTGTTGCAAACATCGTTAACGATTGCGACTCGTATTATTTCACTGCTTAATTACAGTTAAAACAAAATTTTTTTAACGAAGTTTAAACAAACGCATACTGTTCTGCGTATCATTTCATGATATTTCACTAGTATCGCAAACAGATATCTATGTCATTGTGTACGATGATGTACAACTTGATTGGCCGAAGAAAAAATAAACCTACAATTGACAATTTATCTATAATTTATTTTTCAATCGACTTAACAAGACTGACATTGTCCTCTAAATAAATGGCATCTCAGATGTCTCCGCGAAGAACTATTCCAAAAATAAGTAAGTCGTTTAAAATATACCTCCAGAATAAACGAACAGAGGTGTTTTGATTGTCGGCCCAGATTTGTCGCAGGTTGCTATTCATTTCCGTAAATAGAATCTCTGTGCTATCAAGTTTTCTTTTCCCGGTGCCAATTCAAATACACCATCATTCCTCCCAACATTCCAATTATCCACGGTCCAGCCCCTTCTAATCACATTGCAATCTGGTTGTGCTTGCCACCACAGGGAGTTCTCGAAGGAAAGGGAAAAGGCGAAGGCGAGAGGCGATTTTCACAAGCTCAGGGAGAAGCAGCAGATCGAGGATGATCTAAGGGGTTACCTCGATTGGATAACGCAAGCGGAGGACATCGAGCCCGAGACAGACGAACCGAAAATACAGGATGGCAAGTGTACGTATAATAATATACCTTTCGGACGTATTAAATTTATACACGGCTATCGTGCTGGTCGGTATTAATTTTCGTTCAACAAACGGTAATACACGATATGCAAGATTATGAAGGAGAAACAAAATTGATTAATCCTTTTCTAAACTTTAGATATATGTTTTGATTTAATGTCTCTATATAAAAATTATATTTTATAATTCTCCATCGTGTGGTATCTTTTAAAGCAGTCTGCAATATGAAGTTCTAGTTTTCGAGAGCATGAATAATTAGTCTTCCACCTTGATTTTTCTGTTCGAACATACAGAACAATCTTTACTCTTTACATCTTCACAGTGTCGCAATATATCTAGTTTGTCATTAAGCCTTTCTTGTTTAGCCTAGGATGATGGTTTTCCTGATTTTGAAGATGCTCCATCAGAGAAATCACCTACAAATTGTTCCATTAATTTCGGGACAAGCATAAGCTATGTCACTATCAGAAACACTATTACCATTATCACGTTCTATATCAGAATCAGTGTTCAGAGTCTAAATAAAATTTGTCATCGATACTTTGAGTTTCACAGTACACTTCTTTCGGTAATCTTCTCTTGCCATTTTAGAGTATTATTTAAAAAATATCTAAAGAAGCGACAATGCCTAAACGAATACAATATAAGATCGGTATGGATCTTTGCTGTGGTGGTTAAGAGTAGACACACGACTGGAACGGTAAAAAAGCTTTTCTGGCTAATAAAGGACATTTGACCGCAAAGGGATAGATGTCTTTAGTGTACATGTTTATCTTGGTGTAGGCATTATAGCATATTCTAGTGTTTAATTTTGTTGAAATATGATTATACTCAGTAATAAATAATAACGTATATGGTAAGGAAAAGATAATAAAAGATAATAAGTAAATTAATGGATAAATGGTAACTCTTAGGGAGTTGAGAGTTGTATATTGCAATTAAACGTAAAATACGCTAAATCTGTCGTTGTGGAAGATATCTTTAATATTTATAGAAATTTTATTAGTGGGTGCAAACAATGTTTGTCCTGTGTATATGTATATATGATTATGTTGACCACACACGTACTAACCATGCAATATTGAGTTTTAATGCTGATTATCACCGTCAATACAAAAGAATATATCCTGGAGTACAAAAAGATAGCATATGTTTCTTAAAGTTTTGATATAATATCAGAAGAGAATAATAATACTTAAATTAATTAGTTTCATTGTATATATATCCGCAAATATGTACAGAAGTTCATACGTCGTATCAGTTTTTAAGTAATTTAATAAAGTAAAACGTGAACATTGCTTAAACACGACAAAATGATAGGACACGCATTACATTTTCGCTACTTAATTATATATCTGCAGAGAAAGCGTGAACATTGCATATCATGAAAAATCTACAGTATAGTATTTGATACGAACAGTTGCATTTGTTGTATCAAGTATTTGATACAAACGGTTGTATTTGTTGTATCAAGAATTTGATACAAACAGTTGCATTTAATTAGGTCTATTCATGGATCGTGAAAAAGAAGTACGTTTGAAATATAAAGAGCTCTAAAATTGTTTCAAGAAAAATGTTCTATTACAAAAAAGGCTAAAATTATAAATGGGAGCAGCAATGTAATTAGTAGCTTTGTTAAAAATCTAGATAATTATAATATAAAAAGGATTGTAGTCGTCGTCCTTTAACAACACGTCGAAAGCGTGTAGTTTTAAGGAAATGCGGGAAACGTGCAGGAAATTAAAAATGTCCACAAAACAAATTACGGAAGATGCTGGAGTTGAGAGACATACTGACCGTTTATTTTGAAAGTGGTGTAAGTCCATTTATAGCTCGTAAATATACATTATTTTAGTTTAATTCACATGAAAGAAATTTATATAATCAAATTACATATTGATAATTTAGTAGAAACATTGTCGGACTTGACATAATTATGGACTTGACTATATCTTTTAATTAACTTAATCAATTAATTTTTATTCTTAATTTTCATTTAATGATTTGACTATATTTTTAATTCATAAATATGTTAATCTTTAATTTTCTCGAAACAACAGAAAATGAACTTGCCCCACTTTTAAAATAGACGGTCCACATAAGAAATATATTGCTCAAGCATCATTTCCGGGTAACTTTCTATGTGTTAAGCATAGGTATTGTTCGTTTGTTCGTAATATATATTAACAAATTGTTTACTGCATAGAAATCTCTAAAGATACGTCTAGAAACACACGTTTTTGGACAAATTGCACGTTACTTAAATCGTCATAATTTCACATCATAGTGCATTTTAGGTATTGTTTTCCAATAATTATAATATTTTTATCTAAAAAATTAATGAAACTAAAATTTCTAGTAGAATAATCCTCAGAATTGTTACAACAGCCATCCGCAGCTACCATCTCACTAGAAACATTTGATAAATTATCGTTAAGAAGTTCGTAAAACCGAAATGATTGCATATTGTGATAAGTGACAGAAACCCATGATCGGCTTAAATGATGTACATTTTACGAAATCCTGGTACATTGCATAATTTAACTAATTTGCAGGCAAAGCATATAAATATCAATGTAAATGTCGCTGCAATAATATACTTTTCAGTTAGTTTAAAGATAACTATTAGATTTCCGAGATCGATGTATAATTATTTGTCGCTTCTTTATAGTTTTATAAAGAATAAAATTATATGTATATTATAGTATATTCAGTTTGCAAGTATTAAAATGTTCTTTCCTTTTTTCAGCCAAACAACAAAGTGAAATGGAGAGTACGGACCAATTGGAAGGTGACGAGGAAGGAGTTCAGCAGGAATCTGTCTGGAAACGAAAAAAGAGAAACTTTGACAGGTGGATAACATTTTTTATCAGTATTTGGTATCTTACATAGCACGTCGTATTATTTACATTTTACCAAAATGTATTTCTTTATCGTGAAATATTAGAAATATAAATTAATTCGATGTTTTTGCATTTAATTAAATATGACTTTGTTTCAAATTTAAATATCTGTCCGTTATTTTTGTTTACCCAAGGTAGTGAACACTCAACGAAAATGATGCTGAATATTCGAATGAATAAAATGTACTTAATGTTCCTATGAATAAGGTTCAAATACTTCAAAAAACACCGAAGTACGTTCCGCGTCTAATAATCACGAAAAAATCGGTGAATAAATACATTAATATATAAAACACGTCCAGCTTTGATTTCTGATATCCGATTATTAAAACATGTTCAAAGTTTAAATCATAGTTCGTATATTTATCGTGGAGTACTTTTGGAACGATCGACGAGTAAGGTGTCCGGTAATGAATAAGTACACAGATCTTCGTTCGTCGCTGCAATTTCAATTAAACTTTTTGAAGCGTTTGTAGCGGTGTTCTTAATGAAACTCTTTGTAATGCATGTTGACAGAGTGAACAGACGAATGAGAAGAGCCTGCAGGAAGGCCGTGAAATCACAAGTCTTTTATTGGCTCATCATAGTTCTCGTTTTCTTGAATACGGGGGTTCTCGCCACCGAGCACTACAATCAACCAGATTGGTTGGACGATTTTCAAGGTAAATGGAAATATTTTTTAGCGATTCACGCTTTTCACTACGGTAAACATGCGTGTATCTTTTGTTTTGAGTTCATATGGAAGCGTCTACTGTTTCTTTATTAAGTTCTTCTTGCATATGCGGCACGCGATAAATTAATGCAAAGGAAATTCTAGCAATCATTGAGTCGTTCGAGTTATTCTTAGGTTCGTGATATTTCAATATACATATTTGTGATCTTGTACTTTATTAAAATTTGATTTTATTTTATTTGCATAAATATAATTATTGATGGGATATTTGAGTAAAGTTGCAAAATATTATTTACTTAATGTTAGAGGAAATAAATATGTATAAAAAATGATAGGTTACGTTTAGAGTGCAATAGATGCGATCGTTTTTAATGGAAATTGTACATCACTGTACGTCGGTTTATATTTCGTATGAAAAATGTCGACGTTTCAAACGCTTGATGCGTATTCATTATCAGGGCTGTTTTCATCCTCAGGACCATTCTCGTGATATAATATCCTAATAACATTTTTTATCTGCACATAGATTTTCTTTATTAACTGCGTTAACCGTATTAACTGTTCTAAGTGTCAGGATTTTTCATACCAAATTCTAACCAGTATAGGATTATCTATAATTTTGTACAAAAATTATCGCATTTAACGCACGGTAAGTATAACCAATTTTTTTATATTCATTTTTATTCCCCATTATCATATTTAAATTGCATACAATTTTGCAATTTTTATCGAATACGTCATCTATAATTTTACGCTTATCAGCGTTCAACTATCGTTATTAAAAATTTGTATTTGTTTATATCTGAATATTAAAATAAATATACATTATGCATGTAAGGGCAGACGGTGAAAAAGGGAAAAGAAAATAAGTCAGAATAAACAATTAATTAAAAAGAGAAGAATCATTACTGAACTACTGAATTGAGCTGATAATAACGTAAAATAATAACACGGGGAAGATGGCTAAAACAAATCTTTTGTAGACGTAATAATATAAATTTAAATACACATACAGCTTGTCGTCCCGATGCATTTTACTTTCTGTATGTGTGATGGGCAAAGTCAATAGTCAAAAGAATAATATTTTCTTCTTTGAGAGACAAATTTACAAGAAATCTGTTGTGAAAAAATTAGGAACTAATGATATATAAAAGTTAGGATTAGACACGCTTCACGCACTGGATTGCCTTCTTTCTCCACTATAATGTCAAATTTGTATACTCATAACGCTTGAAAAGATGATTCCTATGGAGATCCTTTTGTCCTTCCTTACCTACAGTGTCATATAACAAAGCGACAAAGCGGTACCAGGGGTCCGTATCATAAAACTTACGGTTCCAGCATTGCAATTTCTTTTTTAAATATCCTATATAAATTTGAAATAAAGAACTTGTAACATAGGAATGGTGACTTTTATAAAACGGGTACGTATTTTTTTTTTAAATATTGAGTTATTGTTATTGTAAATGAAAAAGTGCACCCAACATTCTAATAAAAATGATATTACTTCTGAAATGAATAAATATTATTTTGAATGACTTGAATATTATTATTCATATTTTAGTATAGCATTTAAATTCTAACACTTACAAACTTGCATGTCAATATATGATGAAAATAAGTTGGAGTCTATAATTCTATAGATTCTATAATGTTGCGTTCCCACGTTTTTATGATTAATACAATTAAATATGTCAATGTGTATTGTAACAACCGTAAATATACAATATATTTCTGCGCATTTGTAAATAACCCGCGGGTCGATCATAAAGTTTGTAAATTTGGACCAATTTGTTCCTGTCGCCTGATACTGCCGCGGTCATATTCCAAGTTCTCCTTGCCCCTCTTGAAGGGTCACGGAACAAATTATTGATTGCTTGTATACACACAAGTATATTTCAGCAAGAAAGCATGTGTGCGTGTTGCGTACGCGCCTGCACGGCTATAATTAATTACGTTTACTAAAGAATATTTGTGAGGTAACGTTCATATCTTCCTTGAAGGTATTAAAAACATGCATAAATAATCACAAAAACAATATTTACGTTGTTTCTTTAGAATTAAATGAGAATTTTCGATAAAGTAGGAAAAAGCACGTGACATGTTTTTGTGCACTTTTAAGTATCTATGAATTAGCCAAGTAGATCAAATATGTACATAAACATTTCAACATTCATATTGTATACGAAATGTGATCAATTTGTTGCTACAATCAAATCAAAGCGGAACTGATATCCATTACTAGCATTTTATAACATTGTTTGTTTAATAAATTAGCCCCTAAATAAAGAGGTCGGATAATGGACAAAGAATACAAATCAGACAAATCTAACTTACAACATAAAGAACCAATAAGTTTGTCGCTTTTGACGGCACATTTGTTTAGCCTTTTTTAAATTAAAGTAGTTTTTGTCATAAATATTAGGAGTGTAAATTATTTCAAAGTTTTGCGTTAAAGCGATTGTAAATCTGTTTTTAATTTGAAGACGCCTTTACAGGCTTAAGTAGCACAGAAGATTAAGTCAAATCGTAAAAAAGCTAGTGAATGGTATAAGGAATGAAATACATTTCATATTGAATCGAACAGATTGAATATTTATGTAGAGTTGCGAACTAATCTGCACGTTTAGGATTATTTTAATGGGTTTAATTGGCAATTGTATCGAAAAGGTAAATTGTTACTCGTAACTGAAACAATTATATGTACATAGATACCTTTTTCTGTTCAATACAGAGGTCACGAACATGTTTTTCATCGCGCTGTTTTCCATGGAGATGATGCTGAAAATGTACAGTTTAGGATTTCAGGTAAGTCATTAGACGTATTTTAGTTTTTTTCATTCGATATAGTATAGAAGGCGATGTAACTCCTTAAATGCAATGATGTAAAAGCAGAATTATTGAATAAATTAATTTCAATCAGAAAGAAAACCAAACAAAACTATTTAGAGCAGTAAAGTGTACTTTACGTGTAAGAACAATTTTTTTTCTCATAAATAGGACAGGAGTGAAGTAATAAATTACTTGAAACATTAATTTTTATTGGTTCATACTATTTTTGCTTTATAAGCATAAAATATAATGCTGCTTAATTATCTAACCGTTTAATTACATAGATTTCATATCGATAAAATTAAATGTACGCCTCTATGATAACATCATTTTATACATAAATCAATCTGTGATTCTATATGTATTAAAATTGTTGAGTTATTCCATAAGTCATATAGTTTTTTTCTTATCATTCAAGAAGAATGCCACTAGATAACAATACCTAATAGTTGCTGCACACTTTTACAATTTGAATGTGTCATTAGAATCTATTGTGTTCTCAGTAATTGCGCACCTGTTACACACTCACGATTGCATTTAACATGGAAGAAAATAGACGTTATTCTCTAAACCTCAGAAGAGCTTTCAAAGCCTATATGACCTTGAGCATTTTGCTGCAACAACGCAGTTACGAGAGTAGGTAATAAACAACTTGTGCGAAATTTATGGTTCAGGTGTTACGAGTGTAAGCTAAGATCAAAAACATTTCCAAGGCTTTCGTTCCGGGAAATACAGATATGAAAATGGAGTCACGTCAAGGTCAAGACGCTTTCCAGAGTTTGATGACGTGAAATAATTTATACCGATACAGCAAAGTTCCAATTTAACGAAGAAGGTTCTATCTGAGCAGCTCCGGTTAATCCATTTAACACGTTTCGTGTAATATGCACCGCTTATGGCACACGTTAATCTTGTTCCTCAAGACACGTGTACCGTAAACGGTACAGGCGGACATATTTATTAAATGTGCTGAAAACACATTTTATGAAAAATTTAATTGTGTAAAATGCATTTCCAGCAAAAGAATGAAGCATTATAAAAAATGCAGGATAAAACAATGTATATAAATTTGTTTAATTTTTATATATATATAGGATAATTAATAATTACGTGTTATAGTTGAAACTTGTTTTTCAACAGAAACAAATGAAAAACATAAAATGTCATCTCCGTATAGTTATCTACACTCTCTTTTGTTAAATATGTGATTCACCTCGTTTTTTGTTTAACAAATTAGAATACAGCAGATTCTTTTTACTCATCGAAAAATCTCGTACTAAATGACTTTTTCAATCAAACTGATTGCAGCGTCTCGTGTACCGTAAATGCTACACGATGTGATAATTACTCTAAACCAGCTAATTACTTATCGATTGATAAAGTAATGAAATATTGCGCAATAATATATCGGTCTTTAGTTAAAACATCAAATGGCCTGAACAATAAGTTGGGCAAAAACGGCTTAGCGTAGATTCATTATTCAGCGATTGTTCATTCATTTGTTTTTGTTTTAAAACTTGCTCTAAAAGCTCGTATTACTTATTGGAAGACCCAATATATAAGACGCTACTCAGCATTACTCAAAATTTTCGTACAAATCTGATTTATGTTCAGTATCGTTATTCGATATCCACCAATGCGAAATGAATTGTGTTTCTCTGTTTCTCAGGGTTACTTTGTCTCGTTGTTCAATCGTTTCGATTGCTTCGTCGTGATCGGGTCAATCAGCGAGATGATCCTCAAGAACACGCACGTGATGCCACCCCTCGGGGTTTCTGTTCTTCGTTGCGTCCGATTGCTCAGGGTATTCAAGGTTACAAAGTAAGTCCCTTTCTTCGACCTTCGGCTTTATTCTGTGTCGTTCAGTTGCATGCATGCTAAGTAAGTTGTATCTATCCAGTAAAAAATAAAGATGCTTTGTTAACACGTTAAGCGCCACGTCAGTCATCGGTGATTAACAGTGAATTTTCCGTTCAGGCCGCGTCAGTCACCGGTGACTGACAGCGCACTTCTAAGCAGTGTGCGTGGCATCATAGGGATTTCCTTATAAATTCATGTGACACTCAACCTGTTAAAAACGTAAATATAATTTATTAAAACAAGGTTGAAAAAGGTGAGGTTTGTTTGTATATTCATTACAGAAGGTTGTAACTTTTCGCGTTAAATTTTTAGTCGTGTTTGAACGCAACATTCGTGAATTTGTATTATAACATTAAGATTATAAGCGAACTC
Source organism: Ampulex compressa (assembly GCA_038496175.1). Classification (NCBI taxonomy): domain Eukaryota; kingdom Metazoa; phylum Arthropoda; class Insecta; order Hymenoptera; family Ampulicidae; genus Ampulex; species Ampulex compressa. Next base: position 18,762 of record JBCFXI010001724.1, read on the forward strand.
AGGATACGAATTCAAAACAGTATTTATTGTGATGGAATAAAGTCACCTGACTCGTCGGTTTATACTCTGGAATGGCGCGTAAAATCTTGTGATTATGTATTATGACATGTAGAATTGTAGAATTGTAACACATATGCCAGTGGATTAGCATTTGTCTTAGTTTTTATAAGTAAATTGTTATTGAAGTAGTAAACGTAACATTAGTAAATTACACAATTTTACGATAGAAGTATTCAGACGTATAAGAAAAATATTACGAACTTTCGAAGTGGTAGTTAATAATTATAAATCGTGTAAATTTTTCAATCTTGATAATTTTGTACGGATGCAATATGTACAATGTATTTTTGATTCTTGAATTAAAGAAAAGAAGGACTATGCGTGGATAATAGATAAACACGGGTAATGAAATAGTAATTTATCGCAGTATGAGGAAATATCTCAACATGATTAGTTTCAGTATCATATACGAGTATTTAACAATTTTGTAGTTTTCCTCATCATGTCTCCTATACTGATGAGCTGCAAAATAAAAATAACAAAAATACTTCGTACACACAAAATGCAAACAAAAGCAGCAGCGGACAGTAAAAAAACATTAAATTGTTTCTTAACTGAGAAATTTTCATTTTACAGTGTTTTTTCATTTTACATTTATTTATTTATTTTTCTTTTTCTCGAATATATTAGAGTACCTATCGTGCTTTTATTCGGATATCTTGCGTCTAGTTTACTAAAATTGAATGAAAACACGCTTTTTCATTTGACATAGATCGAGAGTGGCGACTCAGAATTGTATTAGCTTTGGCACGGATAACTATACCGTATACGATGTGTTCTTTAAATCGAATTTCTCGATGGTGAAGGGGTTAATAAATTGCTAAAAGAATGGTCTACTGGCTCTAAGCTCAGAATAGAAAAAGGGAATAAACAGTTTATAACGTAAGCTGCTCGTTAGCGGCGACAGACAAATAGGACAAGGCGCATGTGTCGAACTGCTTTTACTCGAAAAGCGAAATCACTGCGTGAGTCTCGACATTTTTTCTGTCTCTACAATTGAGATGTCTGTTGGATTATTTAATTTTCAGCATCCAACATTGTGATCGTTTAGTTTACTGATTGTGGACAATTTTGAGTCATCTCAAGCATTTATCACTTACTTCTAAGCAACTTCGTTTTATCTACACGTTTTATCTCAAGCAGGCTATCCTGTGATCAGGAATTGTATGAAAGGATTTTCCAAAAGGGACTCTGGATGTTGTTTCTTTTTCTTTTCTTTTTTTTAATAAGGACATAAATATATAAAGTTTATTTTATATGTTTATGTTAAATATGTAAGAGGGTAAACAAGATATGCGTAAGACTCGCGCGCAAGGAGTAAAACTTGTTAGGTTCTCGCATTTCTTGGTGATTTTACTATTTCGGGATTAGGAAATGGAATTTGAACCAGGAAAATCTCTCTTAATTAAATGAAATAAGAAAGAAAATGAACCCACCTTAAACAGTAGATCCTAGGCCAAATGACCTTAGCAGTCGGTGCCGAAAAATGAATTTAAAAAAAAAAGAAAGAAAATGAATAGTTTATGATAAAAGAAATTGTGGGTTTACGGTAGCTGAATTAAATTTACGAGAGGTTTTACTAACGAACATAAATGAGAACGATAATATATTTTAATAAATCCTGCCTCTACAATCATTTGTGCTCTCTCGCTGACGCCTCGCGACAACGAGCGAGAAAGCGCTCGCATAACGCTTATCTCTATCTCTTATGATCTCTCTTTCTTTTCAACTGCCGGTTGAAGTCAGAGAAGGCAAAGCATACCACTTTTCGTCTGATTCAAGTTTTCCATCAAGAATAAAATAAGGTTATCAATAACAAGTGCACAAAAAAAGTGGCGGAAAGTTTAATGATAACGATAAAAAGTAAATAACACGAACAACGGTAATATTAACAATAAAATAATACAATCTAACATAAGGGAGGTTTTTCAAATGATTGCACTTGGTGTATTCTTGTGTTCGTGTAAAATGCCGGCGCATATTTAGACATGCAAGTTTCTCCCATTCGACCGCGTCTCTTGGCTTTACAATGTAAAAGCACAAGGCCGTGTACACTAGAAATCATTAATTTGTTCCTCGACCCTTGAAGGCGAGCAAGGAGAAACTGGAATATGATAATCGAACAAACTGTGCAGAAACTTATAATTATACTCGTTTTTATAAGTTTGAATATAATCATTAAACTTGTATATGGTTGAATTTAGAGTGAAGGAAATTCTAACGGAAAAAGGAAGCACTGTAGTTATTAGTACTGTAAAAACGACAGTTTCTTTTGGAAAAACTTGTATAACTGTATTAGTTACATGCAAAAGTTTTAGTTGTTTTTACTTTGATTTGTTAATCATAAAATGCAGTGCTTACAAATTTGCTTGGTCAATTTTGACTCGTTCTGCAGTTTCCCATATTTGCAATGGATTTTTATTTTAAGCCTCGAACTGTTCTGGTGTTTTAAAACATAAACGATCACTCATGTTAAAATCACCGTCTGTAAAGCAGCGAAATCAATATTTGCATGTACTATGAAATACAATGTTTGTTTATAGGATCCAAAAAAATGAATTTACACGCTCAAGCAGCATTTTTTCTTTGGGGGAATTTATTTCTAATGCATGGTGAACATAAAGTTTTTCGTGGAACATTATAACAAGTGCTATTTTTAAAATTATACGCGTCACTAAATACCCATAAATGGCATTTTAGAAAGTTTAACTATTTTCATAAAAACATAAATCGTTGGGTGAATATTTTATTTAAAAATAATTTGAGTAGGGACTGAAGAAAATGACTAAAACTTTTGTTTACTCCTAATAATTTAAAGATTGAATTTCTTTCATAATATAAGCATAATCAAAATGTTTTAATTTATATAAAGTTTGGATTAAATCCTTATAACTCAAGATAATGTCAACTAACCTTTTACGTGCCTGTTGACTCCAAAGCGGCTATCATTTTGTTCGAGATTTACATATAATTGCAATTCAAATAGGATAATTAGAATTCTCAAATGAACTGCTGTTAATTACATTCGAGATTCTAGTTCCATTTATAAAATGATCAGAAACTTCAAATTAAGGTATTTCCAGTATAGAAATGTAAAAGATATTTGAATCACGGAAAATGTGAGACACAGAATATTGAATTCGTATGAATATTTTTTTTGGTAGCTCAACTAAAATAATAAGTAAAATAAAATAAAGAATTAATTATTCTCTGTACAAGTATATCAAATTAGAACGTAAGGATGGAAGATACATTGTTGATTGATAATACAAACTACATTAGATTATTTCTGGTACAAGTTGCACCTTAGTATGTGACGATATATTTTATAATGAATAGGATGTAATAAAAACTATATGTAAAAGAAAACTAAAAATTAATTATTATATATATATACACATGTTAATACGTGTGTCAGACTACCTACATATATATTTTACCACCTACATATATAAACTAATTTCTAAATATGTCAGAGAAGATGGGGTAGAGTGCTCAGTCCTCTGACTCATAGGATTTCGTCGCATTTGCGGCTTACATTGGAAAGCCGATTAGAAGATAACACCATAATTGCTCGAATGCTCAGTTCGATAAACACTTATAATTAAGGCGGCATAATACTCTACTTGTCATACCGTTTGCTTACAAGACAACCGTATTTCACGGAGTCAAGCATACGATAATCGGCTTCTGGAAACGAGGTCTCAAATTCATCCCACTACATTAAGGGTTGGCAAACCGTAGTACGCGAGCCACGTGTGGTTCGTTGACCTCTTGACTATAGCTCTGCCGCTAATGGCGGTAAATATCGTCTGTAACGTCATAAGTGTCGATGTTTAATATAGCACCACAATTAAAGTGATTCAATCGTGATTTTTAATTTTGGAAAGTTCCGCTCATATGAGGCAACTTTGAAATACAATTGAAAATACAACTTTGAAATACTATTTAACAAGCAAAGAAATATGGAGCTCTAAATTTGAACGTCTTTGTGCTGATTTGGAAATTTTAGAGGAAAAATGTCTGCTTTGAAAGACGCGGAGGAAGAAGATCTGATGATTTTTGACATTTAGAGCAGTATTCCTGACTCATATGATCGGTTAAGAAACTAGCGTTTGGGTTTTTTTCTTTTTCGATTCTGCATATTCGTCTTCCTAATGGGAACCTGAAATCGCGCGTAAAATCAAAGGCAACAACATATAAATCTAACTTATTCAAACTTTCGAAGGAGAAATAGGGCCATAGTTCTCATTAATTAGAATTTAAATTTTTTATTACATTTAGCAGATTATCGTCATATTACATATCAACAATATATAAATTATTTAATAATTTAACATTACAATAAAGGGTGAAGTATTTATCAGTCGTTGTCATAATTTACTTTGATGTTTACCTGACTTACAATTGAATTTCTATCAATAAATAAGATAATTGAGCCGTTCAGTGCACACATCGATTAACTCCATAAAACAAAAAGTTAAGAAATGCGATGAAATAATGTATATTGTGTTTTAAAATTCCTGTTATAATATGAATTCAAATATATAATATAGAATGCATAAATACAGATATAGCTTTCATCTAACGGCATATAAAATTAATTAGAAAGAATAGCCAAAAAAAATCAAAATGGCTTCTGAAATAAATTACTTATTATTCACTGGCCAAAAAAATTTTGCCGTTTAATAGTGTTAATCTTTATTATTCAGAAAAGTTATTATACATATGAAAAGTTATGACTATACCAAGTGCTTTGACACTTAAATTCAAGATTTTTCAAAAAGTGGAGTCAATCGATGTGTGCACTGAACGGCTCAACGAATGCTGTCAGGTCATCGTAATTGATATCAAGTTTTATTCTGTGTATGTATGATTTAACACTAGGACTTCCGTTCACTATCAGGGCATATTTAAAATACCATATATATCTTAAAAAAAAAAAGTGAGGGTAAAAAGAAATTTGAATCAATCAATATAATGATGTCAACTGCATTAAATTCATGGAAAATCTCAGAAAATGTATCGTTTTAAAGTGCTACGATTTAAAAAAAAATGACTAACCAGTCATTTTGACTGGTTCCGTAGTTATAGTGTTAAGTAATATTTAAAAATTCAACTGTATAGGAAGCGCCTAAGTATATGCGTATATACGTATATGACTCTTTGATACCTTAGTTTTCTGTTTTCCTTGACAAATTGGTTCTTCTCTTTTAAAAGTTTATCGACCATTGCACTATACACAGATTCGTGCAACTCTTACATTTGCAAGGAGTGTAAGACCTTTTAAAATACTATATGTTTGCTGAAAAATGTCACCATTATTGATTCAAAGGAAGCGTAATTGTAAACCTTTTGATAAACTGCGCGTCACTCGTTTCTTCTGGATAAATAAAATACCAGGTGCCCCGTATATAAGGCGATACGTACAAATCACGTAACAGTATGTTATCCGTCGACAATATGTTAAGAATTATGATACCTCGGTGTTCCTATAAATAGAGACACTCCAGCCCTCAGGTGCAAGTGACTCCCACTTTGCGATTTCCAATTGGATCACCCGATGACGTAGCGGGCGCAACCATAATGGCTGTATAAGAGGGTAAATAAGTAAATAAGTCCTTTTTGGAAAAGCAAGGAAAAAAAGAAATTAAAGAAAAAGATCTTTCTTATAATTTATTTAATTATCTTCGATGATTAAAGTTCCAATTTACTGATAATAGCGACGTTTTGACTACTTCTGCGTGTATTTTGAATCGAATTTGTTGAAAGCTATTAAATATTGTGCACCAATAAAAATGTAATTATGGAAAATCCACGATATTGAATGGTCTACATTTATTTTAGTCAAAGTACGTCTGTTAGGTTTCCTCAAATAAACAAATAAAATGGAATATTTTTTTCTTGTGAGGTAAAATTTATGTCAGAAGGGACTACACACAAACTATTTGAAAACACATATTCATCTAATACAACAATTTTATTCAGATTGTTTTACTTGCAACATTATTTTTGTTCTAAATAGTAGAATAGATTTATATTAAATAAGTAACTTAATAAGATACATTATATATCGATGCATCTTAAAACACCTGTCTGTTTATGCTTTGTACGAGAAACTGTAAGTTAATTGCGTCCTTTTACGTCGATATAAACGTCTTTATCTTCATGACCAAATTTTTAAATTATTATATAGGATGAAATCCTATATAAATGAAATTTTTATATAGAATATATCTCTATCTCTGGTTAAATAAAGAAAATTAGTATTAAGGAAATGATCGCTTTATTACGTAAATATATATTTTCTGAAATACTTAAACAAGAAATTCCTGCTAAATTATAGATTGTTTTATATATAATAGCTCAAAAACGTTGCATAGTAATAAAAGTTTCCATTCTGGGTCGATAAAATTATTGTTGAGTAAATCGTGGTCACCCGATAATTACAATTATAATGTTTAGTATATATAGGTGTATAGAAATGAACCGTAGCAGAAATATTACATTTTTTAATGTGTAGATATATTTCATATTTATGAATGGAAAATAAGGTAAAGTAATTTTGATTTGAATAATGTAAAGAAATAGTTTCGAGATTTTCATCGGTTTCTTAGATTTATACAATTATACGTCTAACGAATTACTAAGTTATAGGTTGTTATAGCTGATTTTTCTCTTAACATTGCTAAATGATTCAAATTGGTAAAGTGTACGAAATAATTACGACTTGAGGATGCTTGAGAGAACGTGTAATTTTACTTTATTCACTTTTTCATTAAAAAGGGAAAGCTTTTAATTGAAGCTGATTCTATTTATTATCCTCTGTTAACTTCGAAGAGAAAAGAGAGAATATAAATTAGTTTGACATTAACTCGCCTTCCATTTTGTTATTCAGGATGCAAATATTAAGAAGTCATGAAAACATATTGAAATTTCGGAATATATGTGTATTTATCAACATGTCGTGACGATAACAAGAGAAATACTGAGACATGAGAAATTATTAGAATTATTTGCTTCAGTATGTTTATTGATATATGTTATTAATTAAATGTGTTGACGCGAATAGAAAAATAATCGTACGTACGGTTTTGTCTCTCGGGACTAAAACTCTTAATTCAGCGAAGACTATCGTGGTACAGGTCTTTTCAAATTAAATACACCGTTTTGCAAATCAAGTATTTTTACATAGATATTATATTTAAAAAACATTAAATAATGATAATTATATAGTAAGAAATGCAAAATTTTATTATAATTCATACAATTACATAATTACATATGGAGATGATGGTATCGATGAAAACTGTATGCAGATAATTTAGTGATACAATAATACGCTTGGCGCAAAAATGCATGTAAGAAGAGGTGCGTCCGACTAATTAGACTTGCATTTCTCTCACTGGTTTTCATAGGATGCATCAACCATACATGTTATCTCATTTTTAAATAATTTAATGTAAAATATTTTATTACCTTATACACCTTATATTTATAATATATGAAAAATACTTTTCTATTATTACTTTAAGTGTGACTGACAACCTTTCTTTCTAATGCAATCAAGCCTATAATAAAATAAACTTAATTATAGAATAAATACGAAATAAGTAAATATGGCCGTAATTATTATATATCGTGTTTGGCTTACTTTGATCGGCAAAATTTCTTCAATAGGTTAAACAAAGTTTCACATTAAAAACAATTAAACTAAGAAAGGTATATTATTGCTTAAAAACTGTCAAGTTGTGCTCTTTCTAAAGTAAGAGCAGCATAGTGACATTTATGGGGAAGCTTCAGAATGAGAATCATTAAACTTTTACTGTACTTTTTGCGGCGAAAACAGGATAATTAAATATTTGGGGCTTATTGATTGCAAATGATGAGGTTGAATATGGTAATGTCAAAGTGTACAATCTGAATACCGGTGAAAGCAAAATATTGGAAAAATAGAATATTGACAATATGTAGTGGTATATGTAAATTTATTTAATAATCATGGTTGAGTGCCCGCGCTCGAAATGATTATGATGATGAGCGCTTAACTAAATTTCTTTCACGTCTTGCTTTTGCCTGTTGCAGTGAGATAAATTCGGACAGTTTAAAAAGATTGAAGTAGGCAAATTGAACTGCGAAGGTGCAAAATCAAAGGCGCGTTTATTCATAGTATAAGTTATAAATATCGCGGAATAGTAGACTAAAAGTTTGACGTGCGACGTTACGCGGATATGAAACACTGTACTAGGTTGTTCAATAAGTTCGTGGAATGCCTTCCATTCGTCAACAGTTGAATTAAAATATTAATATCATTGATATTTTATATTTCATAAGAACACACCCAAAATTTAAATATTCTTTGCAATATTTTAAACGAATTTTGGGTTTTAAAAAGCTGTGTGCACAGTGGGTGCTGCATTCGAATACGACGTTGTCAGCTACATTTGGAACGTTTTTTTTTTAACTTTTAAAGTCTTTTTAGGTTAAGATTTTTAATTTTCAGTTTAAATTTTAGTTTAATATATTACAGTCTTTTTTACAACTATAAGTTCGTTTTTTGATTTCCATTCCGCGAACTTATTGAACAACTCAGTATAACGAATTGATAGAAATAGGATCAGAAATTTAACAAAAGGAAAATGTAAGCTATTTAGTATAGTGACTTTGACTATATATCTTAAAGTGATTGAAATGAATGAAGAAAGCTCTGTTCTAAATAATGATCACAGGACGTTATAAAATTGGTTAAAATTATATTAATCATATTACAAATCATACTTCTTGATTCCAAGCGGAATATAAATTTATGTTTGAATTTACAAAACAAATTTATATATAAATTCAAAATACTCCATTATGTATACCATATTTGAAACTCATTCTATGTTTTAGGTATTGGCGATCGTTATCCAACTTGGTGGCTTCGTTACTCAATTCGATTCAATCGATCGCGTCACTGTTGCTACTACTCTTCCTCTTCATCGTCATCTTTGCTCTTTTAGGCATGCAGGTACGATTTCTTTTGGAATAGCATTAAACATTTACAGTTGGAATACTATAATACTATAACGTTTTGATAACAATAAGTGTTGCATTTCGGGGCTCTTGAATGTTACGTGTAAATGTAAACAGATCTACATATTCACTTGTATCTCAATGATGAGTCAACGAACTTACGACTATGATAAATGATTAATAAAATGTCATTTTTCCTGATCTAGGTATTCGGTGGAAAGTTTAACTTCAGTGACTTGGAGGATAAACCTCGCCACAATTTTGACAGTTTCTGGCAAAGCTTGCTTACAGTATTTCAGGTAATAATAAACCTAATTTTGTTATCATCTTTAAAGCGCTTATGATGAGAGTTTCCATTTAGAGTGCCAGATAGATTATGAAAATTGTAAGACATTTTTTTAGAATGCTAAAAATAACATTAGGTATGCATATTACGTTATTATCGTTCATAGAGTCTTAATTACCCAAAAATATTTACGCATATAGAATTGCTACACTCTCACTAATAAAAATTCTAAGGTTAATGTGCTAGATTTTTATCGATGCTAGAAGTTTAAATATACCATCAATCAATGCCAGTGAAATCGTCTCGCGTGTCGCTTCCGACATTTCGGTCATAATTCGTTTTAGCTGATTGCAAAGTAAGTTATTTCTTATGGTTTATTGCCATGATAGCGGTATCGACCGCAGTAAGTTGAATAGCCGTAATTTCGATCCTACCTTGTATCGTGAAAACTGTATGTTTTTCGTGGATCTTTGCTTTATAGATATTAACCGGTGAGGACTGGAATGCAGTAATGTATGATGGAATTCGAGCTTATGGTGGTGTCGCCAGTCCAGGTGTACTAGCTTGCATTTATTTCATAATTCTCTTCATCTGCGGTAACTGTATCCTTTTTTTTTAGCATATCGTAGACAAATATATAACTGATTTTCACAACGCTCGTTCGCACATCGCAATAAATATATTACGTCCGTTGCAAATTTAACGATTATGATCATTAATCGCATTCTGAATACAAGATTCAATTCTATTACATCCAATTCTAGTTTTACGTGAACTTCTTTTACACGATTTCGATTTAACACGAATTAGGAAATAAGTTTAATTCTCTTTTTACAGGATTTATTTTCATTTAACACGATCGATCCAAATTCTAAGAAGGAAATTTTGCTTTACCTTTATTTTTATAACTGCCATTGGAGATATTTTATAACTGACATTGGAGATATTCTTTTACACGAATTTTTTTTACACGTATTCTTTGGGAACGTATATATCGTGTATAAACAGAATGAGGTGTACTGTTAAAGAAAAGTAAACAGATATCATTTAATTTGGTGTAAATTGTTGAGACAATAATCATTTTTATGGGTATACAATTAAGTAATATTTTTGAGCAATCTCTATCCAAATAAATCATAGCTAATATACTCAGTGTAAGTTCCACCGAAATCAGTTTAATTCTTCATGATATCATGCCATCTTCGATATTCATAATAAACAATCCTTAACGAAAAAAGCAACGCAGACATACTGCTGAACGTATTCTTGGCCATCGCTGTCGACAATCTTGCAGATGCTGAATCGTTGACTGCGATTGAAAAGGAGGCCGAAGAAGAGGTAAGTTTCTTTTTTTTACGATTCAATACTTAGTAGAATGACGAACTATTATTCGAACATATCCAGATATACTATATGTGGGATCAAAAGCTATGTGGAGAGTTGAGGAGTAATAAAACACTGAGTTAACTTAAACACTTTTAACTTAAACCTTAAACACTCCTTATTGTTTAACTCGCGACAACCCGGTACATCGGATTTTTGTGCCTTTTACAATTGTTTTAACTAAAGCCGCAAGTAGTACGTCACACGCACAGATTCATACACATACACATATCGCCAAAAACTATCAAACCAGTTATAATAAATGCCAATTAGAATAAAGAACTAAGCCATATTATGACGAATCAATTACAATAAATAGACCGAGTCTAATTAGAATAAATAACCCGTTCATATATCAATCTTTGAAAGGGAGTAAAGGGGAGGTGCAAGTAAATATATTCAATAAATGGATGATATATAAATAATTGACACTGTGCAATTAGCAGGTCAGTGATATATCATTTTCATTATAAAAGAGTCTACATCATACATAAATTCGTGATAACGGTTATGTAACTTTCAGAAATAAGGAATTGTTAAAATATGCTTAAAAATCCAATTAAGACGTTATGAGTATAAACAGCGTGATGTGATTCTCAACTACCTCTAGTTAAGGCTTTTTCCGCGAATTTATTTTTACCTGAGCAAGTATTTGTTCACCAGATGTTTTACAGTTAATTGATCAGCTCGTTACCTGGTCACGCATTAGTTGAGTTTTTAGATTTTTCAAATTATAAATTTTTGTTTAGTTTTATATAATATTTTATAAACTAATTTAAATATAAATATAATTTTCATTTTATTATATAAGTATATTTGATTATTTTATTGTATTATTAGTGCAAGTATATGTTTAATTTTTGTTTACTTTATAGTGTATTGTTGCTTTATATTGTGTATGCAAGTTATAATCGTGTTAAACTTGATAGGGGGAATTAAAATGTTAATATATTTTTTTTTAAATTACTATAAATTACCTTCAAAATCCTGTTTTAATTGGACGAAGAAGTGTCACCGTAGAGCTACGGTGGTGTAGTGGATAGCGGCTCGGATTTCCACGCGGATGACCCGGGTTCGAATCTCCGCTCATCACCTTTGGTCTTTTCATGTGATATACATACTGTAGCTCTGATGGTTCGGAACCCACTTTAAACAGTATGTCCCACGCCAAGTGACCTTAGTAATCGGTGCCGAGAATTTAAAAACAATGAAAAAAATAAAAGAGGAATATCACTCGTTTACTCCGTGGTAACACATCATTATCCATGTATGGGTGACACTGTGTTTAACGTATTAAACGTAAAGCATCTATTATAACAGTTGTGTGTAATTTAAAGAATAGGTAAACAGAAAGTAACGTTGCCCCTTTGTAATCGTTAACGAAAAAGCTGACTAAACTTATTATCAAGAATTAGTATTGATGGTCAAATAGGAGGATTCATACCGATTATCATAATTTTCACTTGGTGTGAGGTCTAATTATTTCTTCAAAGGTATGAATATAATTGAAAGTTATCTAGATAAAAATTTTAATGATGAAGGCACAATGTGTGCTATTATTTTGATCATTAGAAATTAAAGTGGAGAAGGAGGTTGAAGAAATCGGGTGGCTGAACAGGGACTGGTTCTAAATTTATTATCCGTTCGCGAGTTACAGTTGCATTTTTCTTTACTATGTATTAAAATTGGGGTATTTATCATAGTTTTATCCATGTAGAAATATATAAGACTTTGATTATTTTTTACCTTAAGGCATACGCTAACTATGACATACTTTTTTCAGCCTTAAAGTTTTTTTGTATACACATGTATATTTTGTAGGATGTGTTGCGCGTATATTAATTGTTTGTATTTTACCATAACTAAAAATAGATAAAAAATTTACTTACATATTCACGATCGAATATAAAGTACGACGAATATAAAGTATCGTGTTGCAAACAAAAAAGGTTGAATTGCGAACAGGATCGATCAAGGTCCGATTAAATTTGTTATAATCAACGATAATCTCTTACTAACACTTCAATGTTTAAATCAAGGTCCGATTAAATTTGTTATAATCAACGATAATTTCTTACTAACACTTCAATGTTTAAATGGTTAAGAGTATATTCCGAAAGGTTTTTACAAAGGTCGGTTAACTTTCTCATAACACGCGATGATATTTTTATTAACGTTTGATGATATTTTATGAACGTTTAGTGTTCATATGATCAATAATGAGTACAAAATACTGGGTTGCAGGCAGAGAAGAATAAATCTCGGAGCGGTTCACCGACTAGGGATGAGGTTAGTGGCGAACAGGGCGACGGTGGCGAAGGAACTGGCGGCGAGGACGAGGGTGCTGGTACCGATCTGGAGCACGATCCAAACGACACCATGGAGGACTATGAAGCTGCTTTGGACACAGAAACGTAAGCTATATCGATGTTCGATTATATAAATGGATATTAAATTTTTATTGCAATAAGTTAATTCAATTTAAAAGATTCAGTATGTTTTGGGGTTATGCACGTATTTATAATTTAAGGCATTGCGCACTTCTTTACATGGAATTACAAGTATTATTTACATGTGAGACATCATTTTGTAGAATATTATTAAACTGATTAAATAGAATGAAAAACAAGAAGAAATATACTGATACTTTAATATAGTTACGAAGAGCATAGCATGTAACTTGTATTAGCATTGTGTTATGTAGCAGTTAGTAAGAAGTGGTTTGTTGCAGACTAAACATTTAGATTTGATTATTCTACTATTTTAATTTGTAACTTTTTGATTGAGTTTGACATATCAAAAACCGGTATAATGTTTAGCATAACGATCTCTCGTAAAGATTTTATGTTACGGTAAAAATTCCATAATTTTTGCTCTTGGAGCTTCTTCATAAATCCACTGTGCTGCTCCCATATCTATGCTATCGATATTCTACATCTGTGTTATTCTTCTCGGAGCCAGTAAAGCGTGTTATGTGCCACACAATACGTTCTTAATGCGATGATATAACTATCTTCGATAAACTTTTTTTTTTTATCTGGAATCTTGTTCAACATATTTGTGAGATTTTTCCGATCAAAATGAGATCAAACGCGGTATAATTACTATCATATTTAGATATTTAATGCTTGTTCTATAATTTATTTTATTTTATTATCGCTTCGAATCCATTAGAAATGGGTTATTAATTGCATTTGAAATCATAATAGGAAAGTATTTTTAATAAATTATAACTTTTTCGGAAACTTTACTGAAGTGTAATATTTAAGCTTCCTGCGATAGATATATAATCATGTCTTTGCTACTAACACATGATATTTTATCAAACGTAGACTCTGTTCAAATGTGAATCGGTGATGTAGACGTGTTCCTTTACGTCATCCGTCGAATGGTGCCTCCTTCCTCATAAATGTCACTCGAATGGTGTTTCTTTCCTCATAAATATCACTTAAATGTTGTCTTCTACAACATAAATGTCACACCGCTTTATACATTCAGTAAAAATTGTAGAAGCATTGCTGACGTTTAGACACGTATAACAATGCATAACGAAATTTATATAATTCTCCAGTTACCCATATTCATAATTCGGTTAAAAAGTTAATAAAATCAATCATTGAATAAATACTAAATAAGTCAATATAGTCGTAATTATATCGTGTTTGATTTCATTTTGGGGGAATGATTTAATTAAACAAAAATTTGTGCATTCAAACAAATTAAATGGATGAATTTCGAAAAACAATGCTTCATCGTATACGAGATCTGTGGAGCTCTTGATAAAGGTCGCAAAAGGGTCACTCCTCGTGCAAAATTCAGTAAAAAATGTGGAATGAAAATTCTTTATAAAAGGTTTCATTTTCGAGAAACGCGATTTGGTAGTCCATCAAATATTTGATGGGTAAAAGAATTGCTTGGCCTGGTTTTTTCATATTTGTATACTATACGTCGGTTGGAAACAATCTCATGCTTTGATGTGAATTGAATTGTTACGTTTAGCTTCAATAGTACATTTATTTACTTAAGCCACAAATTTCTGAAAGTGTTTTCTGTTTTGCATCAAACGATATTACTTCGTGTCGAGTTAAAGAAACATGAATGGCTGATAACGTACGACAGTCTTTACTTCTTCAAACGTCTGAATGATACCGTGCCTTAATTTATCTATGGTTTGATTATTTTTAGCCAGCAATAACTTGACATGATAAGGCACAAATCGCAATGTATTTACAAGTAGAAACGGAGTTCTAAATGAAAAAACCTGTAGATCCAATTCTTGTTACCTCTCAATTATATGTGACAGAATTTAAAATTTAATTTTTTTCGAAAATAAAGCTTTACTTCGAGAATGTTTACTTTGCATTTTGAACTTATTTTTTGTACGAGGAATCGCCTTCTTTGGCTTCTATCAGGATATTTAGTACAGCCTATACACACTACCTTTACGGGCATGTAGGTCAAAACTAAACGAGGGATTATAGTGTCACGAGATGTTCTGCAGTTATTTCATTGTCTTAACTTATTGCATTATCCTTTAAAAGCCCGAGATTTAAATGCCATGGTAGGATTTAACTATGCGATCTTTCTGACAACATTTATATTGCCCGACACTTCGCATTACTTGATATACTGCTCATTTCAAGGAATTTTAATTTTGTTATTGTGTACATCCGATAAACGCATGAGAAAATATAGGACGATAATAAGATATTCATTTATGGTAGTTAAACGCAATCAATAATTCAAGACAGTGTTCTAACAGAGGGCGTAAGTATTATATAATATAACTCAATGTATCTGTAGAACAGTGCTGCATTAAATATTAACAATTAAACCGTGGGCGAGCTATTTGTTTTATATCATTTTTTGCCATATACTATACAGGTTATAATAAATCGTAATTAGTTGTAATTCATCATTCGTAAATGTTCACTCTTTGTTCCCAGTTAACACTGTAGGGTCATGAAATCTACTAATTAATAGGAGCGTCCAATATTGGGAAGAAAAAAATAAGAGAGTATTAATATGAATTCTCATGTAATAGTAAATACGTACGCAACAATAATGTATCAAAAGAAAATAATAAGCTATTATGAGATGCCAGAGATGCGCACTTTTGATTAAATGGCGCATTCCGCCATCGTCGAAACTGTATACAAAAATATGTTATAGCTATATATATATACAAATATATAGCGGTATTATAATATCTATACATATAGACTCAGGGGGAAGATTTATAAGAATGATTCACAAATGAATGTTAATAAATTAGAGGGTAAATTTGTATGCTAATGTAAATAAAATATATACAATACGAACATACTAGATTATTCAATAAATTCGTGGAACGCAAATCATTTATAGTTGTAAAGATGATTTTAAAATTAAAGCCTTTAAACTAAAAAACTTAAAATGTTAAAAAACGCTCTAAATATCGTTGACAAAGTCGCATCGTTAGCAAATCCGGCACCCACTGTGCACTCTGCTTTTTGAAACCCAAAACTTTATTTAAAATATTGGAAAAAAATATCGAAATTGTGGTTGAGTTTCTTATGAAACGTGAGGTATTAAAATAACGTCGAAGTTTTAGTTTTACTGTTGACGAACAGAGGAAGCTCCCCTAATTTATTGAATAACCTAGTCTGTATTATAGAATTGTAATTTTCGAGTGACGGATGATTAACACTAGTGTTACCGACCACTATCCTCAAACACCTAGATGTATTATAAATATCTAGCAAAAGAGAAAAGGAGTATGGAAGATAAATAGGTCGTATGTAATCGTGTATATTTTGCCAAAAACTCGAGCATTTCGAAAATGTATCGTTACAAATTTGGAGAATTTTTATAAAAAAAATTGAAGATCGATTATTTTCGCATCTTCGATAGTTACAGTATTAACAACAAAATGTTCACTGTTTCCGCTCTTTACTGTTATCGGTTTTACTGATAACCGCGTGGAATGTGCCTTCGTGGTAATTATCGGTAAATTGGATAATATTTACTGGTAATTATGCTTAAAAAATTCCTGAAATAATTTTCAGTAAAAGGATTTTCTTCTGCGTGGGTCGTGCATTTTATCTGGAATCAATAAAAGTACAAGCTTTGTTTTTAGTGCCTTGACCGTGACAGCAGCTAGTTAAATCTGAATCTGTCCGCCTAGTTATAAAAACCGCCTAGGAATAAAAAAACACTCTAGTATGAACCTTTCCAGTATAGGGACTTTCTATGAACAGAAAAATATGGGAAAATATTTAGAAGCGTTTTATAAGATTTTGATGACAATTCCTTGAAAAATCTCCCTCTTAAATAACAATATATCAGACACACTGTTTTCTAAGGACATCATTTCTTGATGATATTGAAATTATTTGAAAAATGTATGTATATTGGAGCAAAATATAGAAAGTTAGCTAATTTGTATTTACAGATTTTAAAAGTATATTAAAAACTCAAACTGATCGAATTTCTGGTTATGAGACATAATTTTTCCTTTTACCGGTATTTACCTATGGGTTCCATCGGTACAGGACAAAAAAAAGGGAGCCCTTTATCGGTAAATGTAATTTGATCCTTTTTTGACAATTCCAATACTGTCGAACGCTTTAGTACGTCTTGACATTATTTTAGATTTACAATCATATACGTACAATGTAATAGTACATACTACAGTATTGCTCAGTAGGTTCCAGGTGGTTTTAACGAGCAGTAACTGCAGATGTGATTGATCTGGCGAATTAAAGCACGCTGATATTCATGTTCTTTGTAAGGCGACGATCGAATTCATGCTACGCTTCATGCGGTGTCGTGGTAACAGGATTTTCGTATTAAATTCACCCTTTTGCAAATGGAATTCACTCTTTTGCAAAAATCAAATACTTTTACATATACATATATTATATTTAAAAAACATGAAATAATGTTAATTACATAGTAAGAAGTCGAAAACTCTGCGACTTTCATCGAAGATTACTTCAGAAATTGGAAGACGATATATAATATGGATGAAGTTTGGTTGATTTTGGACAATGCGAGTATCCACAAGACGCAGAAAGTGCGTGTTCTTGTTGGTCGGACAAAGCACACTCTAGTTTTTCTACTACCATATTCTTTCGCAAGACCATTTCTCTTCTGTTCTAAAATCAAGTTTTGGGCAAGAAATATGTTAGTTGATGCTTTAAATCGGCAAAATTTAATAGATGTATGTAATTAATAAGTCTGTTGGAACTATTACATTTACAAATTGGAATAATTATTATGTAAATACGTATGTCAAGTTACCAACATTTATATGTACTGTATATTAACATGCACATACAACTTAGCCTATAAACAGTTCTTCTTGAATTATTAAATTATCTGCACGCAGTTTTCATACATACCTTCATCTCCATATATAATTATGTAATTGTATGAATTATAATCAAATTTTTGATTTCTTACCATACTACTTATTTGGAAAAGAATGAATTCCATTTGCAAAAAGGTGAATTTAATACGAAAAATCTATACTGTCCGCATGTTCTGCTGACGCCGACGATTTCGTCGAATCTTCCACTGACGATTTCCGAGCGTCCCTGGCACTCAAGGCCCGAGTAAAAATGTACAAATAATAGAAAAATTAGTAATAGGAAAACTGATGTAGGATCCGTGACAAGAAACATTCTTATATAATTCGAAATTAGAAGCAAAAACATTGTGAGCCAAGTGTGAAGATACTTACAAACAATGTAGCACCGATTGCAAAAATTGTTAATGATATAACACGATCGCAAAGGGTTAAATATGTTCGCAGAGAGTCAACGCTGAAAAAGCATAATTTTAATAAAATCAGAGATTTTTGCAAAAAGAATGTTGAAATTATTTTAATTTAATCGACGTATATGTCACTTTACGGACGTATAGTGTATGGCAAGATTCGATATTTCATATTTCATAGATCGCGGTGCGGGTTGAAAGCTGTATTGCTTCTCCCGCATAAAGATATCGGTCACTGATTCGCTTTTACGCTTGGTTTATCGCATTCATGCTGCAGGTCTGAGAAAAGCGAGGACATGAACACGCACGCAAAGGTGCGACTTAACATCGAGTCAGACGAGGAAGTGGAGGAGGAAGAGGCCGAGCAGGCAGGAATGAATGGTAAGCCGATTTATTCGCGCAGGTTGTACTTTTCTCGCTTCGCCTTTCGCGTTGGAAATCTCCTTACTTCCTTTTGATCGGAAATATCGCTATGTTAACTTTCGAGAGCTAGTCAGAATTCTGTTTGGGAGATGTAGGATTATATCCCTTTTCTTTCACGCTTCGATGGGAAGTGGCTTTTAACAACGGATAACGAAGTTTACATTTTCATACGACGCAAATTAACACTAAACCTACCAGCCATTTCTTGGACATATTTATGTATACCACGTATATGCTCGATGAAAAAGACTATGAACACTTTGCCGGCCGCTATCACGCGCGCGTGACTTCGTTTTCCAACTATTATCGGCCGCTGTCACGTACGCGTGATCTTTTATTTTTTTCTTTAATTCATTTTTGGCATTGATTGCTAAGGACATTTGGTCTGGAACTTACTGTGTATGGTGAGATTGGAAGCACCAGAGCTACAGTATAATATTACATGGAAAGACCGGAGGTGAAGGGCGAGATTCGAATCCGGGTTTCCTGCATGAAAGCCCGAGCTTCTATCCACTACACTACTGTAGTTTAGGCGTGACTTCTTTTCGCCAGTAGTTGTGATGCTGTTTTGTCATTCCGATGTTCGTATGATTAGCTTCACAAATCTCTTAACACTGACTAAAATTCAACCCTGACTCAATTATAAATATAAAGATTAATGTGCCTTGAAACAGCATCAATTTTTAATCCTAAAGACCCGGAACATCCTCAGAAGAAACTAATATCTGATGGCTACACGTATGAATGCTATTTTTAAAGAAACTAATGTGTCTACTTCCCGATTTACCCATTCATGCAAACAGTTATCTTAATGCCTTTTTTTAATTAATAATTATCACCTTCAGCGGGCAGTAGAACCTGCCTGATACTTGTTGGCGCCAATATAAGGGCGATGCGATTAGTGTACTGCCAGCAAAGTGTTAAAAAGGGATGTCGATAAATCGATAGAATGACTCATGCTCTGCGGTAGAATTATGGAAGATCTCAAACAATGATCTTTTACGGAATACAGCTATTTTTCTAAAAACGATTCGTTTCGACCGCTTCGGTAGGTTTAGTGTTTTTTTAATAATTTTCTATAATGTGTATAACACATTGTACAAGTGTATAAGACGTGTCATTGGTTTATTTTAAAGTCCTTTACAATGGCAAATTACGAGAAGTTCACGCTTGAACATAGAGTTTTCATGCACAACACTTATGTAAAAATAGATTCAAACAGAGAGGTGTGTAAGCAATTTCAAGACAAATCTAATACTATTCCTGTTCCAAATAGAGAGACTGTTAGGTGTCTTGTTAATAAATTAAAAACAACGGGATGCTTAAACGCTAAATGTCCTAAGCCGAAGAGAAGGGTCTTAATTGAAGAAAAACTCGTTGAAATGAATGCATCATCCACTCGCTCTCCAAATGGGTCTCTAAAACGTGTTGCACAGGAAGTAAGCGTTTTAAAGACCTTGGTCCATAAGACTGTTAAAATTTCAAAACTGAAGTACTGAAGTGATAACAACAAATTAACAATAAATGAGTAGGATACGTTTGAGGGTTGATACACTCCGCTATTTAATGCTTGCGCTTAGATACGATCGCCCGGCCTATAGTTTCTAAGATAAGTAGCACAATAGAAAAATTCCGAGTGTTTTTGTGGAATGTTTTTATCCCGAAAAACCAAAATAAAGTTTTTATCGAGGTTCTTTTCAAATATGCAAAGTTTAGAAAAAATCGGAGTATTTTGATTGCTGATGTTCTTTTGTGAGGCGTAATAATGCCAGTCCATTGCATAGCACCAATAACTGAATACATTAAATTTTACATTTAGCTTCCGTAATTACGTTCTTCATTAATTTTCTCTAGAATCCACGACGCATTTATTAACATACCATTTTTTTCTTAACATAAAAGTACTGACAATATTAATACACACAGTAAAATTACATATTTACAAAGATCAGAGTATGATCACTTCAAGTTTAAAAGGAATGTAGTTCGTAGAGAGTCCATTTCTACCAAATCTGAATTTATTATTCTTATATTTATAGATTTATAGATTAATTATAGATATTTATAGATTCTCAGCCACAATTATATAGCCTATACAATTGCAATGTAGCATATTGAATTTGTTATAGGAATTACTTATTTGAATGTGAATATTGACAATATAATCGTACGCTATAAAATTACGCGCTGCTAGCGTAATGTACGCTATAACAATAATGATAATATCCACCACATGTGCTGCTGTAGCAAAATGAATTTCTGGTCATCGAATGTGACTGACGCTTTATTAAAGTCATAACAGTGTGCTAGATGCATAACACAGAGCATTGTACTTAAATCCTGATGTATACACACACTATGCACTGATGCGATTAATTACGCGGTTCATACCATTTAGGTATGGTTAGGTAGGTGATAAGGCGTTTATCCTGACCACTTGGAATATCTCAAAAAGTAAATCCCGGAGAAAAAATTGTTTCAAATAAAAAGATTAAGCCATGGATTGTTTGATGCAGCAGTCTTATTTACTTATTTACATATTTACTTACTTACATTAACCTTCAAACGACAGGAAATCTTAGAAAAAAACACCCTCAGAAACTCGAGCAACGTCGATAAGAAATTACAATAATTATTTTGGCTGCTTTGATAATTCTGGTGAAAACATTCGTACTTTTCTTGAAACAGGAGATTGTTTTTCAGACGACGGTACGGATCAAGGTGTGTCGGCAAGGCCACGAAGAATGTCCGAGTTCAACATGGCAACCAAGAAACAACCGATTCCGGCTGGTTCGGCTTTCTTCATATTTTCTCAGAATAACAGGTACGTACGGTATTTTTATTTTTGTGTGCTGTTGAAAAAGTCCTAAAATTTTAGACAGGTGAAAATCACATATGATTGCATCGGATCGTAATTGTAAAATTTCTAGGATGTATTTTCTCACTCCTACCTACAATTTCGGAAACTTTATTTAATTTTCTTTTCATATTATATTTTCTATAACTATACTGTCTAAATTTAGGATGTAATTCTAATTGTTTTATAGCAAGTACCGATTTTAATATCAATTTTATTGGCACTCGATGATTATTGGTTGAGACGCGCTTGCAGTAAATTCAAAGTGTAATGTGGATTTTTTGGAGTTCTCTAATAGGCCCTTAATTGTATATTTTACACCTAAATCGACATTGATTCGTCAAAATGTATAGTTTAATTTTAAAATACGTGTGAATTATTTTTCTTAAATAATTTTTCACTTATACTTAATTAACAATCTAATAATAAAAGCATTAGGTATGTATTGTAACGTTTCCTGCTTTCAGAATATGTGACGTTCAAACAATTTTTTCTTTCGTATAATTATTGAAATAGTGGTGATATTAAGCTTGGAAGGAATTGTAGCGCCTGTGCAAATATTTACCTAATACAAGTACAAAAACCATAATTCAATCTTTGCATCACTTTTTGATTTCATTGTGTAATTATCTATACGATAGTCTACAATGCTTTAAAGTTTATTTAAAGCGGTAATTTACAGAATAAAAGTTCTTCGTGGACAACATCGAGAATCGTAAAAACGAAGCAAATAATTGTAGCCTTTCGAGAGTTAATTAGCTTTCTTGCGACCAATGTCTCTTGTTACGATGCTTTACGTCAGAAGTCGGATCATTATAACAAAGCTTAATAATGGACAGGAATAGATTTTTAGTCGACGTAAATAAAAATGTGAAAAAATCATACAAAATCAGAGTTTGATTTATTAAAGGCATAATAGATGCAGCTGAGTATGCTTTTACATAAATATATTCAATGAAAGAATTTTTATTCGGTTGAAGAACAGGGCAATACATTTATTAACACTTAGCATGCTGGTATACTTCGCGGCGGACTTACGCGCGCAGCGGGTGTTTTTTTCGCGAATCTCTCAGGACTTTAATCGTTCGATAAAATCGCAATAAATCGAAAACTATCTCGTTTTCCTCAACGAAACTTCTGGGAAGAAACAATACGAAGCGTTGCCTAGCAACGCAAACACCATACATACAACGTCCATGGTATTTACACCATACTCGCCCTCTAGCATAAATCTACTAAATACGTATTTTTATGTGACCCGCGCTCCAGTAACAGACCGCGAAAAACGTAAAAGTACGTTGCCCGCGTGCTAAGTGTTAATAAAAGCGACGTTTCGACTTACATGTGGAGTCATTATCAAGGTACAATGACAAAAGACTTAAGATTAATGATTTGGTGAGATAAGTATAAACGTGATAAGAATTACGGAAACGATCGCTGTTATGTCTGCGACGTCCAGAACGTAAATATTGGGTTGTTCGGAAAGTCATTTCGTTTTGTTTTTCGTTTTTCACCAACCAAAAACTACTGTGTAGAATTAATAGAACTTTTTCACACACAAGCCTTGCAATATCAGCT
>JBCFXI010001725.1:0-42123 GCA_038496175.1 Ampulex compressa
GGATCTTAAGAATGATAAAATAATATAAGGGTGTTTAGTAAAATAATCGCGTCTTGCCTATCCTTGAGGTAGCACATAATTGATTGCGCGTGTTTGAGCACGCACCTCGGTCCTCGCTTTCGATAACGTCTTTTGGCTTCACAATTGTAAGACGCGGGGAATATAAAACAGTATGAGGTGGTAACTTAAAGTAGCAACGAGAATGAAAACACCAGATTTTTCGTAACATAAATGTATTACTTCTACGACAATTTAAACTTGACTTCTCTTCCGGACTGTGCAAACTAGACTGTCCAAATTCGACTGTTCTCGCAGTAACCTAGACAGTGCCCTAGTCACGCATTTTTCTACGCATAGACACACGCACGCACGCACACACACATTCAAACGTGGAACGCCTAGGACACTTGAAATTCCTATACGTCTTATATACATTTTCTTCCAGCGGACGACGCAGCCGTTCGCCTTTAAGACTACACTATTCTTAAGATAAATTATTTCTATCCTACACTCGGCGCCGTTGTTCTTTACTCTTACACAATATAATGACACGCGTCTCCTGCTCTCTCTATGCCGCCAGTAATAACGATTATGTCTATATTCTTACAAATGATGAAATAATAGCACCTGTAAGAAAAAGGCTTACAAGTTTTCGGATGAGATTCGATAGTGAAGATCAAAGCGGTGACGAATATTCCAATTTTGTACGGCACAAAAGAGCAATGCACTTCAAATATCTCCGTTTTATTGAAGTAAATATAGAACGAAGCCTATATTTATCCCATTTTCTTTTATCATCAAAAAACATTTAATTCTCACAATGTAATGGATAAGAATTATGCTTTTTTGTATATTTACCTCTTAGAAAAGATTGAAGCGTACATTTTTTATAATTTTTGAAACATTTCGATTCGGATACAATAAAAGCACATTAATAAACCAACAAATTCGCAATAAAAATATAAGGCCCTACTTTTCACTTTTTCGTGTAATACATATGGTTTAATACGAAGCTCGATGGTCGGTGTCATGAAAGATAGTCGACAAGAAAAATACGAGGGACGCGACGTTTATCGTATTCTCCTCCGGCGTACAATTATTTTAATTAATATCCTTGCCTCGCGCGTTGACAGCAGGGAGACGGAGAAACGTTGGACAAATAGAAGTCGACGATCGTCACATTCTCTTAGCTGGCCAGCAGTGCAAACCCGGTTCCATTCAGCGCGGTGATTCGTTATCACGACAGTGTCCCCCAAGCTTCGCGATGGATCGATTAATCGCGATCCATCTCCTCGCCGTGCGACCGTGGCGTAACTACGGCCGACGTGAATGGAAGAGAAACTGCCGGCGCTTTCGACGGGCCCTCGGAAATTTTCGACAGTTCGATACACACGGACGGTGCTTGGCTTTGATGTCTGTTTTCCTAGCTATGTCTGTCAGGGATTTCAAATTTTCCTCGGCGTTTGCACTAATTGGAACGGGAGGCTCGTCGTCGACATTACTTTTTTTTTTTTTCACTCTCCTGGAAGCGGCATTTCCTTAAGCACTCTCACGCTTTGATGGTATCAGCAGATACGAGATCTTGCTCGCTTACTTTTGCTCCGAATCTTAGCCGGCGTGGAATCTTACGTTGTGAAGGGAGGAAGAAAAATGGAAAGAAGTATGATGAGAGTGGTTGGTAATCGTAGGTTGATCATTCCATTTGATGAAACCTGGAAAAATAGGGGAAAGGATGGTTGATGTTATGTAAAGGCCGTGTTAAGACACGACCTAAAATTGACCCCGCATTATAAAAGGTGAACCTGGCATGACCTTAGTATATTTACAATTCTTCAATCCCAGTGCATTACCATTCTTGAAAAACCGCTTATTTATTCAGCGAAACGTCGCTCATTCTGTTTTTAACCGGCGGCGTTTGTATGAAACATTAAGTAACCATAGTGAGATACGCGATTCCGCGAAGAATTTGGACACAGCAGAATAATCTTCTGCTGTAGAATCAAGAATTTATGGAGCAACAAAATCACGTTTAGAATAAAAGAAACGAAGAAAATCCCACAAAGCGGCGGAATCAACATACAACGTTCTCGAGAACAATCTACCCCATTGTTTCCTCGCCTTTTATAATATAGTTCAACTCACTATCTTAATTTCAAATTCTTTAATTTTTCACTTTCTCTCTGAATTTCAATAAGCTTTATTTCTTAAACCACGCACCATATGGCCTAAAATGTTCACCTTTCTCACACTCATTGTCGCTCCTACGACTGGAAATTTACTCCAGTAGAACCACACGCAGATATTGTCGAGTGTGTAGAAAGAGATTACCCGCTAAGACCGCATACACAAGTTGTCTTAATACAAATTACGGGCGAGGAGGTTAGGAGTGCCTAATGTATACAATCTATTCCCGCCTCGAATTTCTACAAATTCCTCTCCCACTGCCGAGCCGTGCGCGATTCGAAGCTACACCCACACGATTATCGCATTGAATCGCGGGAAGAGCAAGCCAAGATCCGATAACGTGGGTAAAATTTCCGAAGTACCGATTAAATTTCTCTGCCGCCAAGCCGGCTCCGCGAATAGTTCGCGAAACTCGATTACTCGCCAGGGCCGATTATGCGCGGCGTGATAAACCGAGGATTCCGGGAGGGCCGAGGTGGCGCGTGTGTAAAAACTTTGGACGAGGGTACGCGCCTATGAAGATGTTTGGATAAAATTAACGCGTCGCCGGATAAAGCGGGGAGATAAACCTGGAGGGAGCCGTGCGTAATAAAGGGGAGGACGAAAATAAAAATCGCGCCCGTGGTAGGGCGGCAAGATTAACCCTTGACGGGAGGTTAGAGGAGCGTAACGTGGTGGAAACGGTATAACGGAGGGCTCGTGCAATCCCCCTTAAAAGCTTCGAGATAAGCCTCCGTACTGGCCGGAAGTGAGACTCATAAACATAGTTGCCGGCCCCGGTAGCATCATGGACGGTATGGCGTGTCCCATTACCGGCCGGCTGATTGTTTTATCATAGAAACGAGATAATAAAGTTCGCCGTCCTATCTCCTCCGGTTTTCCTGTTTCATCGCGCCCGCAACCGACGATGGGCGCGAGATAGAGACTGCCTTGCTGTAAACGCACGTCGGTACGTTTTTATCCCTCGCTTTGATCCACGGTCGATTTTCATTCGTCTCACGGCGTAATCGTTCGATTGCTCGAGCTCGCTGACGGATTGGAAGAGAGGGGATTGTGTACGGGGAGAAATTGTACGCGAAGTATTGGAGTATTTATATAGGTTGTACTGTGAGAAGAGACTTACGAGAAGGAGGGAGAGGGGAAGAGAGGGTGTTGGATGAAATGTGGAAATGGATATGTGGAAGATTCCGTGGAATTGATTATACGCGAGGCTACTGTGATTTATTTTTGAGGACACCTGTCGTGGCTTTTCGTGATTCTTGTGAAGAGTGATTGGACTCGTTTCGCGAGTAATGTAGGTCATGAACAAATGTCACTATGTAAAAAATAAATGAGAAAATTGGATAATTAATTATTAAGTGCATCGAGCAGATTCCTTGATAGCATTCTCGATGTTGAGATGATTGGAAATTTCTCTAATAATCTTGTCGTTGATAAATTGTATTGATTTTACGAAGATTTAAATCGAAATGGTTATGATGTAATGAAATATAAGCGAGTTACGTTTATGCGTACAAGCACACTGTGGTCAAACGTATAGTCTCTATAAGTATTAACAGTTTTGAAGGAATGAATTTATCACACTTACGTAACCTGCCGTAGCACATGATGTATCAGGTGTTTAGAAACATCAGTATCGATCGATCAACAAGATAATATCAAGATCTTTGGACATAAGAAATTTTACATAAATCAGTTATCTTTAGGAGAACCGAGAAGAGTTGCAGTATGAAAACGTTTTATAAATTCCTTATTGATCTTTACAACAATTAAGCTTTCTGTATTACCATAATGTATTTCCTGAGTTTTACAACATCATCGTGTAAACGTGCTCTCAGAAATTCAGGATAAGCCTATGAGATTAATTGTTATCTCCAGATTAATTGTTATTTCGGTTATCGTTATACACGCTCGATGGTTTGCGATCTACGCAGGAAAGTTGTAATTAATACAATATCCGAAGCGCACAGCCTGACTGGGTAGATTTTCATATTTGAGAAATTCATTAGAAATTAATACACGTAGGAATTTCTGCCAAATACCAGAAGTTTCCGCATTGGATTTCGATAATTATTTGCTACTCAATCTCCTTGACTTCAAATCCGATTCCTGCAAGTTTCAACAGTAGTTTGATTTATGCGAGGGTTTATTATATTTTGAAGCTGTTGCGCGTGCTTTTGAATGGGGATTAAACCGTGCAAAATACTAATAACCCTTAGTCTCAAATAATAGATGTATTGTATATTTCAAGTGTATCCTTCATCGACACTTGTACATCAGTAGAGAGATTGTTTTTGCATCATATTCTATATCTATTCTCTCAATTTTGCAATAATTCTTAGTCTAACTCAGCATTTATTCAACCACATTCATATCAATTCTCCATATGATCTTGTGGAATTAGAATTTCAGTCGACTCGGTTCAATCACCCCAGTCTTCGGTCTTTTTCCACGCCAATTTTTTTAATGCAATTCAATTCACTATCTTAAACCTTAAAATTTTTCACTATTAATTTTATTTAATGAAAAAATCTAGTAATCATTTGAATTATTTCAGTCACATACCAGTGGCAAAAAATAATCATTATTCCACGTAAAAGTGTCGATGTAACCGACAGCTAGCAAGGGGGTCAGGAGTGTATGATATATACCTATTTTCACATATAAATTAATACACCTTAAGAATGTAAAAAACGGTCGAGGTTGTTATCAGAAAGCCTAAAAGGGATTCGTTGGAGGAACGATGAAAATCTATTCGTGATCACGGATTGTATGAGAGATTTCACGGATTGTTCTATCGCAGGATGTGCTAGCCCAACTATTTCTCGTTATCTTTGATCGGTACATCGTGGCTCGCGGATACCTGCAGGAGCAAAATAACGATAGACAACGATTGCGCTCGCAGCAAACAACCTGATCCGCGGAATCCCTTTATACTCGCCATAGCTAAACCGAGCTTAGAGAGAGGAGAAGGCTTAGCGGATAGGGTCTCATAAAGCCATCGTGAAGGAGGATAAATCACGATTGTCTACTAATTGCTACCCGGCTACCCTGTAACCATAGGCCATTAGATCTCGTAAATCTAAATCTCGCCGACGATTACCCGAAATAACGATCATGAAAGCTCCCAGGCTTTTATTAAGGTGAAACAAATTGGGAGGAAATACTTCTCCGTTTCCTCTCATCTCATCATGGACTTTGGTGATGCCTATGCGGACACATGTCACGAATCGAGGAGGTACAAGCTACGGAGCTTTTAAGATTATTTTCACGCGCACTCAGATCGCGAAAAATATAAGTACGATTCATTGCAATGAGTTTGCTTAGAGCATAGATATCCTTTGGACATTGGTTATTTAATTTTGCTTTTAAATTCAACTGCTTGTACGCTCAGTTCTTTCAAAATTTTATCGTCATTTCACATCAATGGCCTCTTTTTGGTTATAATGGTATCGCGAATAAACATATACGAAACATAAAATAGGGTTACATAAAAATATGAGAAATTTCTCTTTCGAGAGACCGACTCGAAATTGGCGGTTCAATATTTCAGGACCGTTTTCTATGCTAAAGTACCGCATCGAGCGCGGTTAATCGACCGGTCGACACCGATGAAGGCGATTGTTCTTACCGCAATAACCTGCGAATAACACCATAAATAATCTGTAATACGTCGTTAAGGATGTAATGGATGTTGGAGAGTGCCGCAGGAACAGGTTGTTGCCGGTTTATCGTTGCAGTATCCTTCACCCAGAATGCGCATACTCAATGCGATTTATGCCGCAATTTGGACCAAACGATCCGAGCAACGTTAATCGAAATTCAAGTTGGCGGTCGCGTCGTCGGAGAGTAATAATGGCTGTCGGGACAGATCTACAAATTTAAGAACCGCTAGCCCGACGTATACTCGATTCAGACCTGCTTTATCTCAAGCCCAATCATTTTCATACAGCAGTTAAAATGCAGGTTTTTAAATTATATTAGATACGCGAGGAAGGCTTCGGTGCTTCGTTAGAAACGCGAGGATTACCTGTAGAAAAAATCGATCAACGCGGCTAGTACTGACGAGGGAGATCCGTGCGACACCCGATGTTCGCGTCGAGAAGTATTTTATTGTACAATGCGCACAATTTTCAGCTCATCTACAGAGGCAGCTGGAGGACTACATGATGAACTATCCGAAGGTGCAGATCATCAGGGCTAAGAAACGGGAGGGTCTTATCAGAGCTCGGTTGCTGGGAGCTGCCGCAGCCACCGCCCCCGTGCTTACATATTTGGACAGTCACTGTGAGTGCACGGAGGGCTGGTTGGAGCCCCTTTTGGATCGGATCGCTCGTGATCCAACCACGGTAGTTTGCCCGGTGATCGACGTTATCGATGATACCACTCTGGAGTATCACTGGAGGGATTCTGGTGGCGTAAACGTCGGTGGATTCGATTGGAACCTGCAGGTAAATCGAGTTTCGTACGATAAGAGACGCGGCGAATTACTGATTCGAAGATCTTTCTTCTCCCCTATAAGATACCGGATTTAAATTAAATATGTTTCAAAATGAAGCAGAAATGTTTGGTGAAAAAAGGGGGCGTTACTTAGGCGTTTATTATTAATACTGAACTTACTAGGACAAGACGAATAATACTTTTGAAACTTTCTGGCAAAATTTATTACGCACAGTTTCTCATAATTTATGCAGAATGTACTTTTCAATATTTATTTCTCTCTTGTTCATTTTTTTAACCAGAAATATATGTATGTTGAGCTAACAAGTGCCGATGGTTCATTTGACCCGCGTAGTGAATTATGTACTCTCTTATTATTATTATTATTATTATTCTCTTAACTCTCTTAACACTAAACCTACCAGCCACTTTCCAGAAATATTTACGTATACCACGTTCATCCTTAAAGAAAAAGGTTATTAAGAAGACATGTCGATAAATCGACAGAATGATTCATACACTGCAATAAAATCATAGAAAATCTCGAAACATGCCCTCTTACGAAGTGTAGCAATTTTTCTAAGAAACGACTGATCGGTCATTTTTGCCGCTTTGACAGATTTAGTGTTAAAAATGTCTTCACGGTTCTTCGTCTTTTCTCGATAGTTCAACTGGCACGCTGTACCTGAGAGGGAGAAGAAGAGGCACAAGAATTCCGCGGAGCCGGTTTGGTCACCTACGATGGCTGGCGGTTTATTCTCCATAGATCGAGCCTTCTTCATACGGCTCGGGACATACGACAGCGGATTCGACATCTGGGGCGGAGAGAACCTCGAATTGTCTTTTAAGACTTGGATGTGCGGAGGTAGGATCGGCCTCGTTTAGCTGAAAAGAAACGCAGAGCTTCCGTTTTTTTTTCCATCTCACGACGCTTGAAGTCTTACGTTTAAGAGATTCACGTATTCGTGGACCTTCGATTTCTGAAAACCTTACGACATATGCAGCTCTATATACGTTTTCACGCTAAAACGCCTCACTTGCATCGCCACGAACAAGCTCTTCTACATTGTCTCCATCGCATCGAAATACGCGCTTAACACGTCCGTGCAGCGTGGGGCATATACGCTCCACGCTGAATTTTGCATTCAGACTATTTAGAATTTTCTTGCAAAACGAAAAATTAAAAAAGAATCATTTCTTGTCGTTTATAAAAATTGTAAGACATACATTAGTACAAAGCTAAGTCCGAAAGTAACGAAAAATCGGTCCAGCACGGAATATGTTAATCGAGAACGCACTATTTAAAATGCTTTGTCGCAGAGTTTCCGCTATATCCCACACAATTCGCGAAAATCATCGCGATATCGAGCATCCCGCGTTAAGCCAATCCCCTCGCGCGGTTTTTTCGAATAACTCTTTCGAGCGAAAAGCGTAACTTCTTTCGTCGATACGGAGCTACAAGGTGAAGAACTCCGAAAGATTCTAAGCGGACTGCCGCCTTCAGGTACTCTGGAAATCGTGCCGTGCTCGCACGTGGGCCATATCTTCAGGAAACGTTCGCCCTACAAGTGGCGCAGCGGCGTGAACGTGCTCAAGAGGAACAGCATAAGGCTGAGCGAAGTGTGGTTGGACGAGTACGCCAAGTACTACTACCAGAGGATAGGTCACGACAAGGTGAGCACTTCTGCCCCGCCAGCTGAGTAACCTTTTCCGCGGTGCCTCGCGACCCTCTCGCACCCTCGTCAAGTAGGCCGCCTACGAACAAACATAGAAGTGTAAGAGGGGGAGGTTGTCTAAAAATTAACAATGCGGCGATGACCATTTATCAAAGTTAATAATCGTTTAATGATACTGCATATAGTGCTTTATAAACAAGGCGCGTCTGGTCGATCCTCGCGTTCGTCTCAGACTCCTTTTGGTACGCTTTGAAACGCGCAAGTAGGTCCTCCGCGTTTATAGGCTGCACGGCTGCTCGTGGCCTTCGCTTCCTACAATGTACATAATGAATGATTAATTTGTTTCACGAGCTCTGAAGGGGAGCAAGAAGTTGGAATACGATCGTGGTGGTATCGGGCGACTGGAGCCAATTGGTCCAGATTTATAGATTCTGTGATCGACACGCGCGCTGTTTACAATCTACGCAAAAATGTGTAAATGTGGTTGTTACAATACACACATCGCGCGCATGAGAGTCGAGGAATCAGGTCCAGTCGGTCCCCATTGCCTGGCAGCTCCACGGTCGTATTCCAGGTTCTCTTTGCTCCTCTTCAGGGATCATGGAATAAATTAATAATTCTGTGTGTAAGGTGTCCTGCATACACCTTCGATCTTCGCGACTCGATAGGTAATCCTCTAGTTTACGATGACTCTTACAGAAGTGCCTCCGAAAATTGCAGACACTATCGATAAGAATAAGATCAGGCGTTTAGCCTTTAAACGCCCCATGTTCCAAATTTGATATCGGACTTTTAAATCGAATTTTACACTTTCAATCGGTTTGTTTTTAATATTTGGCTGCATGTATGTTGCCATTGCATAATGTTCTTTTGCATAAAAGCTAAAGAAATAAACGTCAACTATCAAAATTGTTCAAATAAAATACCATTTTGTTTTCCCGCCGTATTGAGCGAGTGATATATTTGGAAAATCAGGCTTCTGAGGGTTAAGCGAATAAAAATAACGCGCATAGGTCACAGGTCGCCCCTGTTCGCGGCAGCACAGCTTGATCGTGCAATTCTTCTTGTCGCGCGAGAAGCGCCAAGAGCAAACTTCCTCAAACTCTTTCACCGGCTAGTACATAGGAATTTCTCTTTTGCATACGGACAAAACATACTTTTCGCTTGGAAATTTCTGCGACTCACTTACTTTCTTTCGAGTATTCTTCTTACCTCGAAAAGTGGGTCGCGATGTACTGCCAATATAATTTCCGTCGCGGCGTACAGCCCAGCCGAATAGCCGGCTTGAGTTTTATTATTCGAAGTGGGAGACATTCGCGAAATAACCGTTTTTAAACCAAGAAATTGGTGTGTACACTCGACGCGTCATAGTAGCATCCCAGTCTTCCAGAAGGGATACGCTATCTCGAGGCATAGGCGAACGATTAAGGAGTTAGTTTTCCTTTTTCCTACTAGTGCGTTTTATTACCGAACTTTTGCCCCGTAGCGCGGAGCAACTCGCGTAGAAAAGTTATGGTAAAGGACGGCGATAACCGAGGCCGATGATGGAGAGGATCGTAGACCGAGACTCGCCGTAAAAAGGGGCCATAAACGCGGCGAATACTCTTAAAGATCGTTCGCGTGTCCTGGCTTTCCCGAAAGACGCTTCTTTTATTCCCTCGGTGTAACGATCTGTCGTTCATCCCGGAAGCTTGTCTTCGACGGAATCGAGATCCGATCAGGAAGGCGAAATGACAGAATAAAAGTAAATCGCCTTTAGACACTTCGGTCTACGTACGTGGCCTTCGCAGCAAATAATCCTCTCGCTATGCTCGCGTGAATTCCTCAACACCCGCCTTATCTGTCGACGTCTCAAAAGAGCGCCGCATTCAATTTCAAAGGAGGAAGCGAGATTAAGTGCAACGCAGATTCAATATTCTAATTAACGCTGCATAAATTATGTTAATTATGCTGTATGTATATTTATGTTCTAATTAACGTCGTATAAATGGTGTTACGCCAAAATATCAGTATAACACGTTTACATCTGCTATTGAAAATCTCTATGATCTTCGGTCACGCAAGAAATTGAGTAAATTCATTTTTCTGATATAAGTTAGTCACCTTAATTATTCAACCGTGCTGGACGCTCGATGGTGTGCAGTTTCTTTGAACAGGAGACTATTTCGTTATTTACAATCACGTGTAAATCGTTATTCGTCGAAATAACATTGTCACCCCAGCGTTTCATCCCCGTGGCGGAAAATCTCTACGGTCGTCAGGGGACGGAAAATGAAGAGCATTGATTTTCAGCGGATCGAAATTTGAGCTTGTACGACAGGGAATGACAGATAATGGAGCGGCATTCGTTTGGATCACAGAGCCGCGACTTCAATGACGATAAACATGATTCAAAATCGACGCACGCTGACGTGCCTTGGTGATTATACGCCAGGTCCAAAATTGACAGTATTAGCGTTCGCTTTGCGATCGCGCACTGCGTTAATCATCCCCTGATCCGATTTATTTCCAGGCTTATTTCTTCCATTCTAGTAATCACATTTCGTTCTGCTCTCGATAAATCAATCCCGCGCGTACCCCGTGATGGGCTGATAATCATTTTTTCCCTTTACGAGCTAACCATTTTCCGAGCGTTCATCAATGTACAATAATAATTTATTCGGTATTCCGTTATTCCACACGTACCCATGTACCTACGATCCTCCACTTCGTGTTTGCCCGTCGATATCACGCGGGATCAGCGACAACAGAACCAAAGGACACAAGGATGGTTTGAAAAGATTCCGACCTCAACACGTATGCAGCGATATTTATAAACAAAATTTGCGCAATCTGAAAATATTTTGAATTTTTGTGAGGTCGGAAACTTTTCAAACCACCCTCGTAACTATGATACATACCAACCAGGTCACGATCGAGCGATAGCCTTACAAAATCACTTTTCCTTTCATATGCTAATACACCTTCCATCCAGCAAACATAACTTAATCCACAGTTAACTTTCTCCCAATGATCAATACCCCTGCCAAACGCACCTGGCCACTGTTCGCGCCCGCTGGATATACCCGAGCCACAAAAGCTTAAATTTCGAGGTTCGCGAAACTCGCGGAAGGAATTCCCCAGCGGGAGTAATATCTCCCTTATTCCATTTCGACTCTTTAAACCGGGCTTCTCGAGGATCCTCCGTATCCTCGCTCCTCCCTTTATTTTCTCCTCGAGCCCTGGCTCCCCCTTTATGGTTTGCGCCTCATCCCTCTCGAAGCCACGCCAATCCGTGGAAACCGAGCGGCACAGTTTGCCGAGGAAAATTTTCCTGACTCACGACCCGCGATTTACAGGGCAACTACGGGGATGTATCGGACCGTAAGGAGCTGAGGAAGAAGCTGGGCTGCAAATCCTTCAAGTGGTACCTAGACAACGTTTATCCGGAGCTCTTCATACCAGGCGAGGCCATCGCTTCCGGCGAGGTAAGCCTTTCACGAATCTCTCCCCTTCCACGTCAAGGTGCTGCCCCGCCGATCCTGGAAAACAGCGCGGAGCGGAATCAGGGGGCGAAAGAAGTCGTTTCTTTAACGACGTTGCCGCCGCTTTGATCCATCAAGGTGTCGAATTACCTCACTCAGGGGCTCTTCTGCTGGGGATGGGGAACACAACGGAGCTCCCTCAGACCGGACGGCTTTTTTTCTCCCCCCTCCTCCTCCACCGTGCTTTAGTTTCTTTGGGCGAGAAAGCACTCGCTCGAAAGCCACTCGGCCGCGAGAGGATGTAATAATGTTTTCAAGCGAAATTGGCGTAAGATCTTTGACCGTTGGTTAGGTGTTGACGGCCCTTTGTGCCTCTCCTTGTCCTCGGCCCTTGCCCTCCCACGCTGGTACATCGTAATCTCTTACCGCGGAGCTTTAACTCGATTCCAGTCCCTGGATCTTCTCCTTTGATCGGGACGATAAAACAACGGGAATTATCGTGAAATGTGCGTCTCGAATAGCGTGCATTAAGAGTCTGTCTGGTTTAAGTCGATAATGAAAGGCGGGACGTAGTGCAGGATTACTTATCGAATCCAATTCTGACTTTTAAATCCCTCTCCGCGTAGACTTATCAGGCTTGTGCTCAAGGCTATTTCGTTGATGAAACTTGCTTACCAAACTTCTTTGTCTATATCAGCATTCGTGACTTCTGAGGATAACGCTCATTCGGCCTCCTCGTCTTTACGATCCGCGCAACGAGGAGAACGCTCTCTGCCAGCGTACTATTCATACGATTAAGCCTCGTCACTTCGAGTATCTCCTTTAATTTGCCACAACCGAAAAACTGTGTCGGACTCCTATGAAATTTTTCACTCGTTCCGATATGCAAATTCCCTCGGCGGACTATTGACATTCATTTATGTGACACCCTACATAGACAGGGCCGGCTCGTTGGTGGCAGAGGCGATGATTGATGTCGACGAGTTTGCGACACGGGAAACAATGCGCTCGATTGGGAAACAATGCAGCCCGCGGTCGAAGCAATCGCGATCGGATCGCGGATGAAGGCCCGCGCGACATCCGATTGGAAATCGATTCGCCTCAATCGGGACTGCGAATTCTTGGACCATAGCGCCGAAGTCGTTCCCGAGTAATGGAATCAGGACGACCGGCTGCATCGTCCAAGATCACCTTTCCCGAATTCCTACTGTGATTCGGCAACTCCCACGGCTCTCCGACCCTCCTCGTTTCTTCGCCCTCCCGGCAACCTGGCCGGCATTCTTCTGGTATGCCGGCTGAAAAATTGAGGTCTAAGAATGCAGATTTTATATACGAGGGCGGAGAAATTTCGATGCAACTTCAGCCCGCCTCGCCTATTCTGCGAGCACCTAGAGATGTCATGAATTTTATATTCTACTTCGTAATGTGCGTTATTTACACCTTGCCTCTGACGACGGATATTAAAAGGTGTGTGGAGGGATATAGAGCTACGCAACGGGATTGTGATGGTGTCGAATTGAAAAAAAAAAAAAAGGGGGAAAAGGTGGTTAGTGAGAGAGCCTGAGCTTTAATTACGAGCATTCAGCTCGCACGTGAATGTTGCTTTGCGTGCTCTATATTAAAAAACCAACGATTGTTTCGATAGTAGTATATGGGTAGGATTTCACATACAAGAAATAAAATACGCTCGCATTAAAAACACATATGCTCGCCGATATGAAAATGTGTCGCAGCAAAAACGCGCAGAGACGTACTCTGACGATAATTTTCAAAACGATTGAAACTGCGTAATGGCCAATGTGAAGTTTTTCAAGCGTAGCGACGTAAAAAGAGGATTTAAAGTATTGAAATTGAAAGAATAAAATAGCGCGTCAAAATATTTGCATGCACAGGATTCTTCACGTATAATATTATTACACGCGCAACTCTTTTTGTTTTCCACTATTTTATTGAATTCGGTATACAGCTAGAAGACGACTGAAAATATACACCGCGACATTTAACGAATTAGGTTTCGTGTTTGTGTAAACATTACTGGATAAAGCAGCTGCGCGCGAATAGCGGAAGACACTTCTGGGACAACCTAACACTTTGAAATAGCTTTCTAGCATTTATTATCTTTTTTACCCTCTATTATTTCCTGGACATCGCGGATGCCACGTACTTTGTAATTCGCGTTAATCAATAAGTCCTTCGAATTTCCAGATCTCGGACCGAAAATGAACGCGGCGATGTTAATACCTTTGGAATGTTCCTTTGCTAGTCTCTAGTTCCGCGCGTTTTCAGTTTTCGGTTCGCCCGTCGTCAACGCTTTGTATACCCTCAAAATGCTGCGCTACATTTCTATATACGCTCGGAAAAAATGCAGTGGAACGGCGCAAAGCCACTGGTAGTGGTGCTTCTATGTTTTCCGCGTATTCCGGGCACGTTTACTCCAACGAATATCTCTGAAAATAATCAGGAGTCCATCGGTGACCGAAAAAGCAGATATTCAGCACGGCGACGAGCGCGTTTTAAATTCTTCGATTCTCGAAACCGCGAGGCTTAGGGCGGAGCGCCGTTTTTACGTGGTTAAACGGTCCTTTCGCGAAAGGCCAAAAAGTCCCTGCAAAGGAGATATTGAAACGTGGCACGAAATTGTAGGGCATTTCGCGTTAAACTGTCCGCGTATTTCCCAGAGAGAAAACTCCGTGCTTCGGTTATTCCACGGGGAAGGTAAAAAAAGCTGTATCACGAAGCCCGCGAACACTCGTTTTTCCGTGGAATCTTTTGTACTTCGAACCCTGACTGTTTGTGCGCTTGTTTTTTTCCACTCTGTATCGGATCATATAACTCAGAAGATTATATTTACCACTTTGGATACAAAGGACCGCCGCGCGCCTTTGCGTCACGTGTGCATTCTGCTCGCAGCGATAAACGGGACAACGAAAAGTCGATTAATGTCTCTCGACTCGCGTGGGACACGATCAGGGAATTGTTTAAGTGTTTTTATATGATACATTATAGTCCATCGTAAGTATTACATGCACAAATTTACCTGGAAGGTTTACACGTTAAATAGATGTAAAATTATACGACGCGTTTGGAACGATTTATAAAAACACATCTTTTAATGAATTAAATAATGAAGTTAGAATTGAAATAAAAAATTTAAAAGGTTAACATTTATATCAATCCTAATTCCATTATTTGATCAACCAAAAGCTTCGTTTTTACAAATCAATCCACGCACGTCGAATAATTCTACATCTATAATATTTTACATCAAACGATCGTTTTATCCATTGGCTTTACTCATTCTTCCAAATGTTATGCATTACGCTAACGTAAAAGATCGGCCATTTTGTACATTTAATGTTCAACTTCGGCCGCTAGAATTATTGAATGCAAGAGTCAAAATTTAAAACCGGGATCTGACACGTAAATGAACGTGGTTTGTCGTAAAAAAAAAAAAAAAAAACAAAATACAGCAGACCGCGACGGCATAAATATCGATGTCGAGGGAGAAACATCCGAACGTAGGGGGCGGATTCGTCAAAACTACACGCACGGTACACGAGCCCCGAAGCTCGCTTGGATTGATAGTACATTAATTTCTAGGGCGATTCGTGGCGATCAATCATGTCGCGATTTATTTCCGCTTGCTTGTTCCTCGCCCCCGGCAAGTCTCCCGTTTCGGTGCATCCGTAATTGCGAAATGATCGTCGAGCTTGTCGCGCTTGTCGCCGATGGTCTCTCCTGTACATCTGATACCGCGGCTCTCCCGTGGATCGTTGCATTCTCGCCTTACGTACGTGCTCGAAATTGCATTCGAACGATCGGAGCATGATCGCCCGTCATCGCGATGTCTTTCCCCGAACATTTTACCCTCCGCCATCGCGACTACGCACGCGTGATATCGAATATCCAACCGTTGCCTATTATCGAGTAGACGCATCAACGAATATCCAACCTTCGTCTGTAATCCGATATGCGTGACGACGAATATCGAATTTTTGTCCACCATCGCAGAGACGCGACTTAGAGTATCTTGTTTGCGTTATCACGCAGTGTAACCTCGAATATTTTTAATTATTGTCTATCATGATCGATAGTATTATGTAGAGCTGTTTGAATATTCAGCCATTCTTCTGAAGGATTTAAAGAATTTTCCTTATCCTCCGGGAAAAGCGACGCTTTGCTGTATAATTATGATTGAAATTTTCTATGGAGGTGAAGGTGGCGTTAGTGCATTCCATCAGGCGTCGTAGGGGTTTAATTACACGAGCATTCTCCTTGGTCATCACTACATCCCACACGAGGGTCTATAACGAGGCTATGCCGCAGGACACTTCCTTGAATTCTTTTTCCTAGCCACGGAGATTGCGATGTATTCTGACTTTAAACCTAGGACGTGATGGGATAGTTGGTTGGTAGATGAATTACGATATTCGTGCATGGCGGTTTTACTCTTTGAATTTATTATAGACAAGTAATCATCGCGACTGTTTCACGAGGTTAATAACTTACGTACAGCAGAATTTTGATGTACACTGAAAGCCCGTAATAATGTAGTGGCGTGTGCTGAAATCGCGCTGTAATTTATTTCAGGCTCATTACCCAGCGACCTTTAATTTCCATGTAGCCGTAATAGTGAAACGATCGTCGTAGTTGTGACGGACAAAAGTCGCTCCCTTCCACCGTCTTTCGCCTTTAGGCTCCGTTACTTACACGCCTGAAATCACGAAAAAGTCCTCGTGTAGCTTGGGAATTAAGGGCTTAAAGGCATTGCGTAAATTGCAACGTCACGCGAATGAAATATTACGCGCCAGCGGCCTTTCTCTCTCTATTCCGGAAGCTTTTCTCGAGCTTCTCGGGTTGCGCCACATCATTTCTACCCGATCGTGACCTCGCTATCGGTGGATTTTCCGCAAATCGACGCGAGATCATTTTCCGCCTCGAACGTGGATGAAAAATCGATTGGGAGGTCATTCTCGCATTGCCCTTTAAAGGGTAAGTCGTGGAGTGCGTAGCTCTTTACGTCGCTCTCGGAAGAAAAATCGGCGAGATTTTCACTCTCGAACAGCATTCGCGAGTCTCGTGTTCCGCTCGATGCTCCGGTTGCTTTCTTATGCATGTACCCAAAGCCGTGACAAAGTCACGGTGTCTACTGACGGATTAAGGGCTTTGTACCGCCTAAGGGGCCACATAAATTGCAGTGTCACGCAACTTGGATATTTCGAGGTCCGCGCCATTTCTTTTGCTCTTACCCTTTATTTATCTCGCATTAGTTTCGTCATTAACTTGGGCTTAGAAAAGGCTCAGAGGAACTCGATTTGTCTCGCACCACCCTCGATATCTCGTGTACATTCTTACCTCTATTAGTTGCTTTGTGTACCGCAAAATCCTAACATCTCGCGTCTGATTGCGAAATTTTACGTATATCGAATTTAACTAAGGAACACTGTGAATTTCCTGTATCTCTCATTTTGCTTTGGTGATTTTTATCGTTTTTTGTGTAATGTCGCGCGGTTAGAAATTAGAGGAAAGTATATTGGAAAACAGATGAAGGGATGGATTTGATGTTTTGTGCTTAGATTCGATTTTAGGTCAGGGACACCAGTTTCGATCTGCTACGGTAAATTTAACGTTGGCCCTGTTTTAATTCGACGCTCGCCAAAATGGCGTTTATTAGGCTGCGCGGCTAAAGGCCATTAGGCGATACGTCTTGTAACGTTACAACCCTAACGTCCCTTCAACGTTATCATTAAGAACAACTTCAACGATGTTGTACAAGTCGTAATGTCACGCGATTCGAATGTTTTCCACTTTGTTCCTCTCGTTTCTGCTTCCTTCTCCCATTTCCCTATTTTTCTCCCTCCTCACGTGTTGGCTCGTTATCTTCACGCCTTACTTAGAATTCTTATATCGCGACTATCTTCTCCTTAATATCTCCATGTGCTTTACGAGATTTTCACGGATGCTCCCTATTATAAATTCCGATTAAGCTCCGAGCGCGTGCTATGCGTCACTATCTACTCGAAGGAAGAACTAATAAACAAAACCGTTGTCTTCATTAAACAATCCCATCCAATTTTAAGACTAGAACTACCGAACCAGTCAAAATAATTGATCAGTCGTGCTTTTAAAAAAATCGTAGCACTTTACAACAATGTATTTTTTCAGATTTTCCATGATTTTCACGCAGTATTTAAATCCTCATATTGATTTACTCTCCCTTTTTATAAAAATTCATGTAGTATTCTATATATGCCCAGAAAGTAGCTTGTA
Source organism: Ampulex compressa (assembly GCA_038496175.1). Classification (NCBI taxonomy): domain Eukaryota; kingdom Metazoa; phylum Arthropoda; class Insecta; order Hymenoptera; family Ampulicidae; genus Ampulex; species Ampulex compressa. Next base: position 18,035 of record JBCFXI010001725.1, read on the forward strand.
GTTCTAGTGTTAAGCTTTCTACCGTCAATTCCAGAACAGTATAACATTCAACTACGAATGCAAGACAAGAGACGCTCAAAAAATTGGCGATTCCTCTTTAACCGAAAACATTCCACGTGCGTAAAAATGTGTTAAATCAGTTTTCACTCGATAAAACGATACTTAACAAATTCGCATTTCCAGTTAGTCAGGGTACACGCGATCCCGCCTCGCGGCCACGAGGAATAAACAAAATCCCTCCCCGGCGTCAAGTTCGCGTGGTTTCCAATGCGCTATTGCGTCGCACCGGTGAAACTCGAGGGTCGTCCAAGGCGAACTGCAGAGCTATCGACCGGTAGAATCCGCTTAGCGAGTCCTACTCGCAGGAACGCCATGGCTCCGCAATATTTTTTCGGCGGCGCGAAAGAGGGCGGCGGAAAAAGTCCAGGAAAGCCGGACCGGAAAAAGGAGGAACGCGTAAAGAATGGCCGGACATTTTCGCGAAGGAGCATTTCACGCGGCGGGCGCACCGGAATGCGGCTCGGGCCGCATGCGAAATAACAATTTTGCCGGGCGCGGCCTCCGCGCGGAACTTATGTTTTTGCCGGCTCGACAACCGGATTTTCCACCTTCGCGCTTCACGCCTCGTGCCCTGCATACCTCCTTCGTTCCAGGTCCCTCCGTCTTTCGCGGACTAACTAAATCGCGGAGGAACTTCCGTGCCCCTCAGGTCCACCCAATACGCGAAACTGCGTTTGCAATTGAAAACCTATTAACCTCTTAGCTCTGGTATGCCACTGGAGTGGCTTACGCGGAACACGTTGCTATGTACGGAACGCCACTCTAGTGGCTTTCGGGCACGTCATTATTTTGAACGATTCGATTAGTAGAGTAGCTCCGTGACCTGGGACTCTCTGCGTTGTACCGTGTTTTCAAATATGAGCGGTTTATTTTGAAAGCGAGCTGAGTTTATTTGTTAATTATTTTTGGGTAATTGTAGTAACGCGTGTAGTGTTAGCTTAGTTGTCAGAAGTGACATTTTGGAATTTAGGGGGTATGATGTATCGATACTAATTTATAAAAGTAGGAGAGGAATTAGAGCAGCGAAATACAAGGATATGATGAACTTGTTGCGATATATCCTCGAAGAATCAGGACTTCTTTAAATTCCTCTCGTATACACGAAATGTGGGTGAGCAATAAATTGTTATGTGATTCATGTAGTTAGATTTCCTGAATTGCTTAAATTGTGCTTTTGAAATGCAGTAAGGAAATATAAAAGTAATTGAGTATTGTGTTTTCAAATTGAAGCATCTTTAATTATGTCGAATGGACTTGGGCCAAGAAAACACATATTATCCACTTAATGAATCTTATTATTTTAATAGGAACAGATTCTATACGTATATTTTGAATTTCATTGAAACTCGAACTCTTAAATACCTCGATTTAAATATAAATGGACTTAGGTCACTTTCAAAATAAATAATTGCTACAGTGGCTACAGTGGTTATAGTGGTTAACGCAAAACACATCACTATGCCCGGTATGCCACTATAGTGCCTTTCGCGCATCTAATCATTTTGGAAGGTTCGCCAGTATAGTGACTCTGCATCGTATTATACTTTAAAATATATCATCCAAACTTGTATTATTAAATATTAAAGTGTAGGTGTTCATGTTACCTTAACGTTTCTTTTAACACATCACATGAAAATATTTAAAGACATTATAGTTTATTCATCTATCTCTCTATTCTCACGTAAGTTTATAGTGCGAAGCACTATCAGGCACAGGTCGTGTTATTCCATAGTTTACGAGCAGTCCGCGTCGAACACTGCGGTACAGAGATACGGCAACCTGGAAAGTCCAGCAGTAGCTAAGAGGTTAAAGGGGCAACGGTATATCTCCTGGAGAAAAACGAGAAATTTCCATAATTCCTTATCACGGATAATCAAAGAAAACTGCCCGAGAATGATTGAAACGTGTGGAAATCTCCCTGTCGTGGATTAGAATATAATGAATGGGCTTGATTATAGATTCGTTTGATAACGCGGGAAACGACAGAAGGCTACGGTACTAAGTTTAGGTACGAGTTTTTAGTAATGTAATTCTCGTAACTGAAAAGGCTGTTCCTTGTTCAGTAAGGAGCACATAAAAACATAAAGCGGAACGAATAATAAATACGTTTATTCCTCGATCGTTCCGCACGAACTCTCCGACGACTCGCGACTCTCTTCTCAAAGATCGTCTCTTCCATAAAATCTCCTTCACAACAAACGAGATACATCTATCTCGCATAACGTCTATTTCTATCTCTGACTTTTACAACACGAACTCACACTTTTACAACACGAACGCATACTTTTACAACACGAACTCATACTTTTACGACGCGAAGAGATATACGCGATGCACGTGCGTCCGTCGCCTTTGGCGTAATTACTGGGAAGCAAATGCCGTGTACGCGAAAGCAGAATTGATTTGGAAGATTGAAGAGTTGCAGTAGCGACGTGCAAGACGTCTGCGCTCGCCCACGTGATTCTCCGTCATTGACCCATTTTCCATCCTCCTTCCTTCTCTCCTTTCCCCGATCTTTTTCTTACTCGTCCTTTTTAGGGAAACCGGGTAAATCACGCTGGTCCTCCCGACGTAGGAAATGGAAGCAGGGTCTAAATTTATAGTTTTCAAGAAGCTTACGACCGTACAGAAACCGTGGAGCACGTGAATAATTTCGTCCGCACGTGGCCTCCTGTACGTGTCCAGGAAAGGCGGAGATACAATCTCGCGTTACAAGCAAATTTGATATCCGTGGCGGAAGTATAGCCGAGCCACTTGCGCTTTGTTAGTGACGTCGATTCGAATTGTCTTTCGTTTCCTCAGAATGTTTAGTTTTTACATTCTTCTTCTTCTACTTTTAAGACCGAGCTCAAGGTCCTTTGATCTAGGATCTAGTGTTTAAGATGTATTCCGAAGCACCAGAGCTGCGATATAAGCATCACGCCGAGAAATTAGAGAGTCAAAAAGCAAAAGTCAGAATGCTAGGATCACAAGGGCAACCTAAGATAAGATCTTCCACGATTTCGCTTTCACGATTTTCCACGTCGTTGTCAAAGAGGACATCTATATACACTCCCAGTCTTATTCTCCCCTCGCAGAAAGTTTCTGCAAAAGTATTCTCCCCGAATGGAACACGCGAAAGTGCGTTTCCTCATTATCAACGCCAAAGCTTTTCGATGGGGAAATTCAATCGTCCGTCAGGGTCCTGATTCGACGGTCAAAGATCTCGCTCCTTCCGCACGTAATCCCAGGATCACGAGAGCCCTTTCCATTTTCCACGCCGGCGGGTTCGAGTGAGCCTCCGTGGCATCCTGAGGATCCACGTGGAATCTCAAGGCCTCGAACGATCATATCCAAGTCGCTTGGGAATTTATAACCGCCGATGTTCTTGCATTTTTTCGAGGGGGCATTAAATCAGGGCAAAAGGGCCACCAGGTTACTTTAATAAACCCCTGAAGAGAGGCGCGACTCCAGCGGCGGATCTTTCGGCATTTTATTGGAGCTGGGATTCCGGCGATAAATCACTAGTTTTTATTCCAGCCCTCCTGCGACAACGACGACGACGACGACGTCCTGGAAGAGGATGAAAAGGATAAAGATGCTCGCGCTGAAACTGCAACGACCACAGAATTCTTGCATGCGGGGAAATCAGGACTGCTGACCGAGCTCCGTGACCGAATGCGCCCAGTGTGTGCGTATCTCGCGCACACCGTCGCACGTTTACGCACACGGACACGCGCGATCGCTCGTATTTTCATCCGGATGTCGCTTACGCACATCCGCGTTCCTTCGTGAGCGGACAGATCGGCCGGAAGTGCACGCACACGGGCGCAGGCCCGTTTTGAAAACCGTGTCCGCGATTCTGGATAGCAAGACACGCGATAGCTGCTATTTTTATCCGAGTGTCGGCCCTGCACTTTTCAGCACCATTGATTAAACACGAATCGCTTCTTCGCGAGTGAAAGCGATTTTAACTCGATCGTGTTATTTCGCGCTGTTTTTCTTATTATTCGATGGGTTAAATTATTTTAAAAAGAGCGCGCTTGAAACGTCCAGTTGAGCATCCAAAATTTAGCATCGCAGCGGTTTTATTATATATACCAGAGACCTGAGACTTATTTCATTGACAAACACGAGGTTTTCAGTGATCATGCTTCAAAGTGGTCGTGTCCGTAATTACAATCGCGCGTCCATTACTTGCTCGCGGTTTCATTTACCAATACGCGAATCGTCCGGCTGATTTTCAATCTGTCCTCGGCTGTTTGAAAAATACGATGCTCCCCCGCAGTCCTGGCTTTTTCCCCAGGCCATTGCAACTTTTCTGCTGTCGGAAAATAGGCTGGTCGGATGCCGATGATACCATGAAAGCCACTCGGCGTGACGCCGAAAATTCGACTTTTTTTTACCTACCTCCGGGCCGGCATCGAGAGCCCGATATTTTTTCGATTGAAATTTAGGTGCCACGCCGGAAGTTTCGGCCCAGCCGAAGCAGAGAGAAGAATCCGGTTTCCCGGCGATGCGAAAAACGGGACTTTGCGTCGCCCTGTATAAGCGCTGTTGTGAATTGCGGATTTTATATCGCGATGGCTGTATTCACGGACTCACGGATTTATATATTTTCCAGGAGTAGCCCAATGGATTGCCTCCGTTGTATATATCACCGACAATCCCCCTGAGCGCCGAGAAAAGCAGATGTTTCAACGGGAATACACGTTTTTTGTCCATTAGCATCGTTTTCCAAAAGTATTAACGCGTGGAAGGAAAAGAGCCATGGCTCGGAATTAGCTTGAATCGTGTACCCTTCGTATCGCGATCCATTCGAACGTTGCTTGGAGCTGTTTTTAAACTATTTTTTCTTTCTTCTTCTTTTTTAATATTATCGTGCATGGAATAAGTTTATCGTGTTCGATATTTGAACGTATATCTCACGAACGCCTGAAGTTTTCGGCGCTCGTATGTCGCACATAGAGACATTCTGCACAATTATATCAAAGTGGCTAAGGGTAGGAGTAACGGAACTAATTTTGGAAATAATAAAACTAACCGACAAACAGGTTCGTAATCTCGGGGAAGGAGGTAAGACCTGCCTGGATTCGCCGGCACGCAAGGCCGACTTGCACAAACCGGCCGGACTGTACCCCTGCCATGGACAGGGTGGAAATCAGGTACAATAGACATGGAGAATAGGCGAACAGCCCCCTGAAACGTCAGATTATTTTAGTGTTTGCGATTTTGCGTGTATCTGGGCCGAGCCGAAAATTCGATTTCCCGAATCATCGGTTGGTAATATTACGCCGGAGTAACCGTACGCGGATCCAGCGTAAGCTTCTCGAAGCCTCGAAATACATGAGATTTTAGCAAAAAATATCCTTGATTATCTGTACATAAAACTTTGAAAAATGGAATTAAAGTGCTTTATCTCTGATTTCTAAGATAAAGCTTGATATAGAAAACGAGAGTACTTAAATTTAAAATAAATCCTTACTTGAGTTGATATGCAAGAAAGATTTATGAAGACATGCAACACATGTATGCATGTTTATATATATTCATCTATTATTCCATATAGACAATGTGTTTTAATGCAGAGATATTATTCTGCAAACCCGATTAAATATCGAGGCGATCGAGTGGATCCAACCGTCCACGGGAGATATCGAATTTTCGTTTCACCCAGAAGCTTGATCCTCTAATTTGACTAATTCGATCGCTTGCCGGCTTACGCTAAAAATTTAACCACTGCGTCGTTACACGATCACGCTATCGGTTCTCGAAACCTGAAGTGGGTGGCACGAATAAAGATACCGTCCGAGGTAAGATCGCGGTTTCTGGTCTCGATGGTTCCCGCTGACGTGTTCCATAGGTAGTAACGGCAGGAATTTTGTTGAATTCCAATGCAGATAAGACAGCTGGCTAGTGGAATTTGTATAGACTCACCAGGCAAACCCGAAGATCTGCACCAGCCGGTGGGCTTGTATCCTTGTCACCGCCAGGGCGGCAATCAGGTACACGAGTAACGCACAGCCGAAGAAATTCATCGAATTAATCTGTCGGGGCACGCGGTGCTTTCAGCTCACGTCTAACTGGCCACTAATCGACAGTATTTGGCCAAGTTCCGAGTGGTGATGGGATATATCTCGTGGATCGGTTTCTTGCATCTACTGCTGGTGAATGGTGGAAATGCTCGGTGTTATGTACAAATTTCATAACTCTATAACACCATTGTCTTCTCTCCGCCTAATTCTCTGATCGTTTCTTTAACTCTTTAATCGATCTCTGGACGACCTTGTAGGAGTGGATATAATTTCAGAGTAAAAAAACTTGAATCGAAAAATATATGCCTGCGACTAAAAAAGAAAGAGCGGTATTTTCGTATCTCTCGACGACCCTTCGATTTGTTCAAGAATCACTGCTAAATTGTAAACGTAGTATTGATTGTGTATATTTATCTGTAATGATTAGAGTGAGTTAACGATAGTATAAAAGCATAGTTTGATACAGGTATTAAAGGTACTTTTACTTTCATAGCCTCATGGCATTTTGGAAAATAGTGATTTGTGTTTTGTTTTTCGAATGAGACAAACATGTTCTCGCACGTGTCTGTTCTTGAGGCAATTGATTTACATTACTAATGGACCAAGTAGCTTTGATGATATTAAAAACACTTGTATCTATCGCAATTCGAGCACAACTCAAAATGTTAGGATTTACGATGGTTTGTACGTAACACCGACTAATCGAAAATTCTCATTCCCACAGTCGGACGTAAGAAAGTCCGACAGGGATAAATATAGACCAAAAGGTGAATACGTTAATCGAGCAAATTCTACGTTAACTCTGCGGTAATCTTGGCCCATTTCGGGGCAATTAGTAACGTCGCTAATCTGGTGCAGGTGCTCATCAATCGTCCGAGCTTCTCTCGAGGCGCCATGACCCCGAATGAACACTCTTACAGTGACTATCTATTCTTCGTCGTCATTTTTACGATTTCTTTTTCTGGATGTTCGATCGAAGCGCATCTTTATCGCGTCGATTAATCCCAGGATCGCAAACGAAGAGAAAAGAAATATCTAATAAGTTCAATATTGAAAAAATTACTCGTGTAATATATGAAAAAAATTGATCGTTTAAATTTTTATACGCGTAATTCCGTTATTGAATCGATTTATTGGTATAAAGTTACTTTGATTGCGTTTTGAAAAAAATATAATTTGTTATTCAATGCCCATAATCGTTTTTATCATAGAGCGGCGTTAAGTCTAATTATTTAATAAATTAATTTGGGGAATTAGTCAGAGTTGTATCACGTAACTTGTAGGCGAAAAAAAAATGAGTTCGACTCGTCAAACATTTCTTGGATACTATAGAAAGTACATTAAGTTGAATATTTTTCATCATTATTATTTTATTCTTTAGTTATTTCTACGCGTCATTGAAAAATAATCGTTTACAAATCTGCCGTAAGAAAGTTATGATTAAGAAAACACAGTCTAACTGTATTTGGCGTAAAATTAATGACAAATGTAAAGGTAGCTAAGCCACGGTTAACAATATTAATGTTTTCAATGGTAATAATTCTCTAATAAGAAACAATAATGAGGGCATTTCAGATTTTATAATGGAACGCATCGAAAACTCGGTTATAGCTTGAGTAACAAAATATATTCTAACCAAATATACTCCGGATATTTTTAAAAAAACCACACTATTATTGATCGTCCGATACGCTCAAAAATTAATTCGTAAAAGTAGACGTAGTTCGTGATAGTTTAATCATTCCTTCCTAGTTCCATAAGTGACGAAAATAAATACTGCAACCTGGTAGCGGCGGCCGAAGAATAAATACGATCTCAAAAGGTTAATCTTCCAGCCGTGAGAACGAGCATCCGTGGTCCAAGTTATTGCTCCCGGTATAACCGTGGCTGTAACGAGAATAAAGCTCTACCACATGGCTGTGAAATATCATCCGGGCAGCACAATGCGATAACGCATCCTCGTGAATCATTCGCCGATTCCGCTACGCCATTTTCGATTCCGATTTGCGACCAGATTTCCTAGAAAAATTACCGAAACCTGGCCATCCGTCTCCGCGGAAGAAAATAAGACTCGCCGCACGATGAAAAGAGTCTCGATATAGGGAGAGTTAGACTCCCCTGCCAGTGGATAGGATTCGAATCTTAACCGCGAATCTTTTTCATTTTGCACAAAGACGAAGAAGAATTAAATTCGAGGCTCCATACAGCGATGCATACCTGGTTAACTAGGCGACTAATTCTGAATTCTTTGTTTTATAACGTAATTCTGAATTTTGTAATGTATCATATTGAGAAGATCGTAACTTACGATGCACAGGTGATAAATATTTTTATATTAGAAACGAAGTTGACATACTTTTTAAACGGTAAATATAATGAAATTTCTTGAAAACACGAAATATTTGAAGTGAAACAACGGGTTATAATAGTTTCAGAGTATAATAGTGGTTTTCACGCTTGATAATCACAGCGATTAAAATGTTAATAGAAGGATAGCCTGATAGGAATTTTCCTAGGGAGAGATAGCGTCGAGATCGCGAAGCGATGCTCAAAATCGTTCCAACGACCCAAAAGATGCTCTCGGAATGCTCGTTTGGAAACTGTCCTTGTTATCGCGCGAAGCTAGAGCCTTGTTTCTTGTGCCCATTTTGAAGCATCGCGGTTTGTCGTTAAAATCGCGCAGCCAGAAGGCTAGCCGCGGTGTTTGCACAAAGCATCCCCCGGTTTTAACAGCCGTTGCTATAACTAAAAACACAATCAGTCGGCGACTGCTCAGCCCGGCAAAGCGGCGCTTTAATTTAGCCATTTGCTCTGACAATTAAGCCGTGGTTACACGGCAATTATAAAGTCTCCAATAAAGTCGGAAAAAGATAAAGGATCTTTGCGTACGCTGCAGAAGTCCAACGCAGAATCCAGATCAAATTATCCGTCAAACAGATGAGTTCGCGAAGCTTTAAGACTTTTTTTTTTTTGCTTATGGATTTCAACGAGTAAGATTCGAATCCTTATCTATTTAGCAAAAAAATCGAGTTTGCATTCAACGTAAGAATTGCAGACGCAATATTTAGAAGCAATGATCGAAACACAGTATTTTGTAATGAAAGCCTTTATTAATCTTCCAAACAGGAGCTACTCTCGAAAGAGAATGTGATAAACGTAACGTTCCGATCCTGCTTGTGCAATCTTTTTCAAACTCTAAAAAACTAACATAATGAAGAACGAACATACTACACTGATAAAACATAACTTTACAAAATTTATGTCTATCATTTAAATAATACTGCAATTCTAATTTAGCCAAATATATAAAGGAAAGAAAAGGAAAACTCAAAGGTATTTTTTCTATGTCATTTTGCTACTTGTCAAGTTTTTTTTTGTAGTTTGAAAAGGACCCCACAAGCAAGGTCGATACGTTACGTTTATCACACTCTCATTCGAGAGTAACTCTTGTTCCAAAAATTAAAAAAGGTTGTCAATGACCGATCAAGAGAAGCGAGTTACTATATCTTTCACTGTACTATTCTTTAAGTTTCTATCAACCCATTATTTACCATCGTCCACTTTTTGGGACACTTGCTTTTCATTTATCTCTACCTAAGCAGTGAAACTTTAAGTTTTGATCGTTCTACCTAAATATCGTACTAACCGCTATAAAAGTTACAAACTCGATAAAAATATGTCTTCTCCACTTAGCTTACCGTAGCAAATGAATTAATCAGTGCATCTTCTAGGTTGGCACTTAGCATTGGCATATAATGAGTTAAACAATAATAGCCTACATTCGTCCCTCTGTACTATCATATCGCCATTTCGGTGATCGCAGCCGTAATTCTCCTGAATACCACGTGTTCATTACCCGCGTGTTTCCAATTCACCCTTTAACACCCGACAGGAACTGTCCGTAAAGCGTTCGTAGTCGTAACCATGGTTCGAGCTGGTGCCGCGCAAAGGTTGCATGCCGCGTAATCAGACATCGGGTGAATATTTGTACGTGACTGAAGCAGGGACCGTTCGTGACGCTTAGATATCGGTCAGATGTAGAAATGAGAGTGTACGTGGGTTAGCCAGACGTTAGGTGAGAATGAGCCAGCGGTATGAATGTGACACCGATAGGGAATAATTACGATGATTACACGATACCCGGCCGTGGATGGAAGCCAGACGGTAGGCAGACGATAGCCTAATTTGATATCGGGTGAGAATTTGCTGGTAACTAACTCGAAGCTAAGATGCAGATAGAGAATAATTATGACGCTTTCGTGATAACTGAGCCCCAGGTTATATATTCGGGTTATAGACGGATGGCGCGGTTAATCGCGGAATGTGCGATGGCGTACCTGTGCACAGATGATAACTAGATTATATCTGAGCGGCAACCGGGCGACAGCTGGGTAGATACTGTGGTGCAGTTTAATGTTAACCGGTTGATAGGTGGATAACGGGTACGTGACAATTAGATGACGGTCGGACGTCAGCCGGTTGGATAACGAGGAAATGAATTTTAGCCCAATGCGTGAAATGCGTACGTCGAGCAAATCTGCGATTCACGGCGGATGATCTGGAAATCAGTTCTAGGGGTGTCGGGCGATAGTCTATCGGGAGCTGCGATTCGAAAGTTAATTGGCTAATGGGTACGATTGATTGGACAGTAGATAGGTGAAAGATGCGCGACGATTAATTAACTATTGGACCTCGATGCCAATTAAGAAACCACGATATGTTCTACGTATTTGTACATAAAAATCCATTCGCCATGTGGTTTTGGAGGTGCATGTCCTTTTGTTAGATATTGGACACCGTTTATCGAAGTTATTTAGCCCGGATGTTTCGATGTGAAAGTCTTGTTACTAAATTCACGTGTACACGTTTAGAACGATTAAAAATAATGGAATAGTAAAATAGAAAGGTGATGGGTGAAATTGAAATTATAAGATGGCAATTCGTATATTCTGCTTCGTTTTATACTATAAGAGCTTTATCGTCGTACCTTAGATACCCTCTGAGGATAAATCAGGTAGCGTGCCTTGGTAACAAAGTGGGAATAGTGTTTAGATTTTACTAGAACCTCGTTCGAGTACCAGGCAAGTATTCACTCGCTTTAGGCGGATCCAAAAGTCGATATCCCTTCGTAACAAGGTGCCTGTAAGTAGCAATGCTTGTATGTTGGTGGTAGATAATGTATGCGCGCTTAAAATCCCCGCTTTTCTCTATCCTAAATCCGACTGCATGCTACTGACCACCAAAGGGGCTGGAAACCTTTAAAAGCTAATAACAAAGATGATTCTGACGGATAATTTATATGTTAGTAATATTACGAATAATTTCGGAGCGCCATATTTGTTTATCATATATCACCAATTTGAAGTACCAAAGTTATCGATGCCCACGTTCATCAAAGAGGGATCTCGTTTTTATCGAAACAGTATTATAAAAACAACTAGCACTGGGCGTAGAAATGAGGATATTATTTAATACATGTAATATTCATATAGCGGTAAACGCGTAAAGAATTTGATTAAAGCCTACGCATAATATTTTTACTCAACGCGGCGCGTGAGAATTATTGAACCATTTTGTTGAGCGCAGCCCAATTTTTGTTCCACGATACACGTTGAAAGGATTTGATTAACGCGCGTTGAATTCACGCGGTTGAAATTCTGCAGACAATCGCATTCGGATCACAGAATTTCTAGGACTACCGAACTCGATTACGCATGAACGACATCCATTATTACTGTCAGTTGCTCGGCACAATTCCCAGCTTGACTTTGAGCGAATTCTAAACGTTAGTCGCGTGTTCGAGGAAACGTTGTTTTACTCGGGGCATACGGAATCGATCGGGCGCGTTATTACACGTGTAAATTCGAGGCTGCGGGGTCATTAGAATAATTAGTCCAGGTATATCGTAACCGCAGCAGAGGTACAGGAGGTTCAATGACTCTGGCAGCTCTTAGGGACCTTAGATGAGTCGTAAGATAATAATCCTCTCCGAAGACCTTTGCAATATTCATTGAACATACGCAAATGGCAAATTCAATTTTACGAACGCGCAAATTGTCCGCGGAATTTTTCAGACAAATCTGCGTTGCAACAAGTTTTTCTTTTACCATGCCTTTGTGCGAGTAATTGAATGTAACGTTCGTTGGTTGCCAATTATAAATGCTAATCGTCTCGCTGCTCCAATTCAATTTCGCGGAAATAAGGTACGTGCGTGGCCCTTCCTAGGATTCGAAACATAAATTGTCGTGCAAAACGTATCGTATTGACCGCGCTGGATCGATCATTACCGCCGCCTTAGCCGATAATTATACATTCGAACGCGCCATTTCGTTACGATAATTGTCGGGGGAAAAAATTGCTGGTGCGTACGCATTGAAAAGTTTAATGACTTCAGGTTATTTACGCGATAACTTTGCAGACCACTCAAAGAGCTCCCTTGAATTATTCGCAAAACTTTATCCTCGAAAGGTAGCTTTATGAATATTTCGTAGGTCTCCGATATTCACGAACTTTTTCTTCCTCCTCCGATAGTAAGAATAATTTTTTTTTTTTTCGGTATAAAAAGACAGCGGAGAGGTAGCTTATATTCCGTGAGTACTTCTTCTTACATTCTCGAAGGAGATTATTATAATTTGCCAGTAGGCGACAGACGATTTCCTTCGGAATTTCCGTCAGGATCATCGATCATAGACAAACGGCCGGGGTCAAAATCCAGGGGCATTAATCTTGATCATTTGTCACAGTACTGGATGTTGAGCAAGACCGGGGAGATTCGCCGAGACGAGTCGTGCTTGGATTACAGCGGCACCGATGTCATCCTCTATCCGTGCCATGGTAGCAAGGGGAATCAGCAATGGATTTATAATCCTGAGGTACGACATTGGCTATATAAACCATTTATAATACGTGTTTTTACATTGTAATGTACCATCGGGTCAAATTTTGTTTGACTAGATCGTAATATGGGTTGGTAACCAAGTGATTGCGAATTTTACTAAGAAATAGCTTGAATTAAATTGTTAGGTACTTCAAATCTTACATCCATATTTTGTTTAACAATTCGTACTTCAATATGTATTACATATATTCCTCGAAAAGTGTTTACGATAACTTAACTATGTAAAAAACTCAATTTATGGGTGCTTAGTATCTGCAGTTATTTAGTTACCAACCCAATAAATATTAAATGTTTAATCTTATACCAAATATCAAATATTTGATAATACCATAAACTGACCTTTAATCGATTCAGTTAGAAATACTTTTAGCTGGAAAGAAAATACAGCTGAGATGTAATCCATAACGAATATATGTACAACTTATAATTCTTTATAAAATGGATATTCTACGCGCATTGCTTTGTGCTTCAGAATCCACCCTAAATAATAGCCTCTAATCTACCTGATCGATGCCCCCAATATCTGAATAATTTATCTCCGATATTCAATAATCTCTAAATATCACATTAGTATATCCTCCCGATAACGAGCAAAATGCTTCACCTGAAATCAATACCATAATTCCAGATGATCGAAATATAAATTAGAACTGAAAATAGAACAAGAAAGGAGAACAATCATAGGCTGATGCGTCGATGTATTTTCAGACGAAGCAGATCAGGCACGGCAGCAGCGACAAGTGTCTGGCTATCACGGAGAGCAAGCAGCGATTGCTGATGGAGGACTGCATCCTTAACGCCCCTAGGCAGGAATGGCTTTTCGAGAATTACGACTCATCGAAGCTGTGATATCGCGCCTTCTCACGTCGTCACTCGCAGAACCTTGGCCAGGCGTCCGACCACGTCGGGTCCTGGGTTCCCGGGCAACGATACTCCATCGCCAAAACGCGCTTCGGCAGATAGATCCCGTGGTTTCGGGGTCCCAGGATCTCGAAACGCCAATCAGCCCGCGATGCGCCTCGAGGCGACCAGGATGCGAGAAGGATTTCCAGGAAGCGCGTCAAAGTGAGACACGATTGCCGCTCGAACGAATGCTCCTTGAGGAAAAGACGCTGACGCGATGGAGGGGCATCGAAGCCAGGATGCAATTTGGAACTATAAAATAGGAGAAGTGCAATAGAAACTTAATCATAAGGAAGGGGGAAGGGAAAAAGAAATCCGTGGATGATTTCTCATAAGAGATTATTATATATGTACAGTACGAAAATCGTGAGGAACTTAAGCGTAAGAATCGGATTTGGTGTTGCATAGAAAAGGAAAAAAAAAAGCGCAGAGGATCGGTGCGGTTTGGAGAGCGAATTATTCTCGATGATTTATACGAACGAGCGTGATTGACCTATATATAAGTTTCGATCGTCGCGCTCGTTCGCCGATGGTCGTGTTAACGAGGATCGAGAAATTCGAGTTAATTGCTTATGGCTAGTGCCATTCCAGAGATGACACGGTGCTTCGACTAAGTTGTAAGTAATGAATCGTCGAACGACTTATTTCCGATAGAACATCATTATTTTGTACCTTCACTGTAGCGGAGAATATTCCTTCGGACATTTACAAATTATATTCGGACAATGCGATGGACAATTCATTTCTGATGGCCTTGTGGTCATAAGATTTCTCCAATTGCCGGATCAGAACTTCGACCTGACCCTACGAATGTCCGAAAATATTGTTCTTGCAAGAAATCCATATCGTAACGTATCATTGTCGGGGTTGATATTATTTTTGTAATCCTGTATTCCTCCAAGTAGTCTGCGGTAGGGTTAGAGAACTATTTACATATCGGGACGAGCAGAAGGATCGAATTATCGAAGGAACGTTGATCGACGATTCATTGAGAGCGCTTGATCTCTCTGTTAAATCCTCCTGCAAGGTAGGATCCAACATTCCAGAGTCGCAAAAGGGCGCGGAGATATCGCCGACGATTTTCATTTTTTCGCATGCGACGAAAAACGTCTTTTTCTAATTTAGGTCGTAGATAACAGTAGGTGAGTGGAAAAATATGAGGGACATTCCAATGGTGGGCGAACATTTTTGTACATTCGTGTAAAATAAAGTATCTCGATGCCAGTTTAGATACTGCCTAAGTAAGTTTACGAATGTATGTGCGAGAGTAAATAATCCGCGGATCGCGTGCGATTCCTCAGTTTCTGAAATTTTGTGGCCAAAATGATGAGAATCTAATGTTAAATGAAGGTACCAAATGTCAAGCACCACCCTGAGTTGGGAAATTTTTACAAATCGATATTGAACTTCTAGTACGAAAACCAGTTTTTCCTTCTGATCAAATTTTAGAAACGTGTAATCATCCAAATTTTACACTTTTTGAGATTTGTGACTAAGTACTTTGCTAACGTTAAATTAGAGAATGAGCGAGCATTTTTGTATGATGTAAATTCGAGTTTACTCGAATTTATTTGCTGATACACCAAGAGCTCAGTGTGGCGAATCGAGGCATTGCGTGCTAATCGAGACGTACTTCTACATGTGCAAAAATGCCAGCGTATTTTACTTGTAAATATATAGTTACACAAGAAAACAAACATCTCAATTATTTATATCGACCAAATACGATTTTAACACAATATTAACATGTCGGATCACATTCATTGCCGATAAAATCCAAAGAAAACCTAGATATTTTCTTTAGGAAAGAAAATAAAGTATAATTGCAATGAATAAAAACATCAAGAAAAGATCTCATCCATGCACGTATGCTTAAGTAAAATATTGCTTCCCGCTTTTCGGACAATTGCAACTATACTATATTTTCCTTCGCTATACTTTCCATGTTTCCTTTGAAATTGACTTCATTCACCCGGACACCGCTTCCGGCAGTTTTTGCATACGTACAGAAGAAGAATACGTTAATCGAGGTACTCAAAAGACTAAAATTCAACGGCCCAACTCACGTACGCGATTTGCGAATGCTTGTGCGTGCCAACGAAATCCCGTGTGCTGTTGCCAGTGCGTGTAAGAGTGTAACGCCACTTCGAGCAACGACCCAATAATACTTTTGTAAACAACATCCTCGTCCGGATCAGCGTCGACCCAATTACGAATATTTCATCTCTCATCCGTGCGTGTAGACTTTTACAATATTATACATATCTCTGCTGTCGCATCTGGCTTTGGACGAGGCCGGAAATCTGCGATCGGCCCTTTTCTATTAAAGTGTCCAACGGCCAGGAGACAACATGGAATATTCGTAATCTAGCTTGGATCATTCGTCGCTGTCGCGTAACCCAATGAGCCGAGAAAATTCCGCGAAAGTCCCCGACTATTTGCAACCTGGATCGACGAGGATCGCGGAGAGGGTTGATTCGCGCCGAGAAAATTGGATACAGTATCGCGGCTCGGACGAGTGCTTAATTAGATTACGATTAATTAGCGATCCTCACTCCAGGAGCAACGAAGTTTGCACCTCGGTGCGAACACCGACCGTCATGGCTTCGTCGTGAGAATATGCGGGGGTCGTCGAACCATCCCCTCCTCCCTCCTCGCGGGGGGCGAAAATTATGTAGATTCGGGGGTGGTTCTCTCCTCCCACGAGATGACGACGGGCGGAGCTCGAGAAGGGCGTTTATACGTATAGATATACATATACATATATGTATGTACGTATGTATGTATGCACATGTATATTTATATATACATACATATGACATTTTCTACATTTGGTAAGGATGTTGCATATCGTGAGAGGGAGTGACGCGGGGTAAGAGAGAGACACGGCGCTCGTCGGCCGTTAGTTAATGTAATATCGAACGTGCCTTATTTCATGTATATATGAATATTATTATCATTACTATCATTATTACGAACCTCTATCGTAACGTGCAAGTATTTGTGTTAAATAAATCGATGTTGTTTTATGTTATGTGCCCTGGGTACCGACCATTGGCCCCCACCGTTTCTTTCTTTTCTCTACCCGTGCCACAGCTTTTCCGTGAGGGATCCTTCGGCGGAAAACTGCTGTTTGATTTATATTATTCATCGTTTCCGTAGAACGATTATAAATAGAATCTTAAGTTAACGATATCCGTTGCACGAATATATTTCTTGCTCGTTACTTTGAATCGCAATGAGTTTGTATTTTTGCCGAAATAATACTTCACGTTCACTATGACTTCTCGTTTTCTTATTTTTGTTGGAGTCTGTACTCTACGTAGTGTAAGGAATTTCCAACGAACCTTATTTTAATGCAACTTCAAGTTGCATTTACGCATTAAAGATAATTTCAAATGCGATACGCATACAGAGACAGGCAAGCATTCTCATATTTGAATCAATTTTTATTATCGATAAATCAGTTAAATCGTATTACGTATATAATTTTTCATCCTTAAATTTCTCTGATCGTTTTTCAAGCTCAATTCTTTGCAAAGCTCTTTCTATATCAACAATGTATAATCCAGGTGTCGAAGAAGTAACGGAACATTCGAATCACGAGGCTTAAGAGACATTTAAATGAACGTACATCCAATAGTGGAGTGACTAACTTAGTCCTGGCGAATTATGAGCTCCACGCGTCGATCATTTTTTTTTTAAATTAACTTCTCGTTCATTATGTGGGTCTGCGCCTATTTATCGAGCCGTTTACCAATTATCGGGGCTGCTACGGAAACCAGAATGAAAGCGCTCGTTATTCTCGCGCAGGCGCACTGGCGGCGTCCGGACGCTCCTTCCTGCCAAGAATCCACGGCAACAACGACGAGCCTACGCTCGTGCAGGAGTTCGAAAAAAAATTGAGAACCTGGTCGAACTTCTCCCTTCGCTTGTCCGCGTAATTTGTTCATCGAGTAAGAAGAGTGAACTCGTTGTTTGAAAATATCGCAGGAAAAACTCTAAATTCTTTATTTCCTCTATAGTTTGCTCTACTTGGATTTTCTCAATTTTCTCAAGGAGCGTTGTTGTTAATATAGTTTTGGGGAATTTTTGTCAGGGGCGGCTATGATAATTTGGCCTGAGACATACAGTGCGAAAAGAGAGGTAACGTCACATAGCAAAGCGTCGAATTAGTTCACGTAGATTCCTTTATTACATTATGAATTTCATTTCAGAATACCGCTCTAGCTATGAAAGTAATTCTGGGAAAATTTCCACGCCACCCACGTAAAATATCTTTATTGGACAGTACAACGCTCTGACTTAATCTACTACACGTTATTAGACCATCTGTTTGCAAATACTTCGATACTCAGAAGCTATTCTTTCCGAAGAATCTATTAAAAACAGTTTTGTGTCACCGGTTCAAATGTGCTATCGAAGAAGGTCTTTTAAAAACTCACTTTTTTACTACTATTATCCAGAAATTTTGCCAAATTCTTTCTGCACCGTCCACCTAATACTTTTAAGATTTATTTCTACCTCATCAATGATTGCTTCCATACCCTTATCGATTAGCACGTCCGCCTTTCCAACCGTACGAGGAGATCAATAATCTTTCACCTCTTACGAATTATTTCCGATATCGACAATCGCGATTTTCCACAAGAAGTCATCTAAAATAACATCCGCGGGCTAACTTTGAGGAGACCAAGGAGGGATTCGTGTAACGTACGAGTGAAACGAGAGGCGTGTCAGTTTTCTCTCTCTCCCTCTCTCTCCCGGAGT
Source organism: Ampulex compressa (assembly GCA_038496175.1). Taxonomy (NCBI): domain Eukaryota; kingdom Metazoa; phylum Arthropoda; class Insecta; order Hymenoptera; family Ampulicidae; genus Ampulex; species Ampulex compressa. The sequence goes on from JBCFXI010001725.1 coordinate 36,680, forward strand.
TTCAGTTCGGGTGCTACTTGTTGCGGGGTAGGGTATTATTGATTAGTCGAGCAGGATAGCGGGGACGTTGGAGGCGGACGAAAGTTCCTCCACAGACATGAATGGCTGCAGCCCACAGAGCCAGATTTTGAGCTTGACCCGGATTCGTCACGGTGCTGTTCACGTTACCTTCACTTTCGTTGCTCACGTTACAACCGGGTAGGAAGTACGAAAAGCTGGGAAGAGGGGTGCAAGGGTGATCTGCATTGACAAAGCGACACGCTTCTAATATCCAAATCGTGCGATTAAAAAACCTCGCACGTTACCCTTAACGATATCAATACCTCCTTCTCGAACCTCATCGCGTCGAATGCGAAGAGAATGTTCTCGAATCGAACGACACATTCCCCATTGAGATAAGGACGCTCGATCGAATCAATGCGTAAAATTAGTAGAAGCGTTTTGTTTTCTTTTAACCTACGACTCGTTCGAAACTCAATCCTAAGGCTCCTCTCTGAACAGCCCTTGATAACCTCCTCTTCGATTTACGAGCTAAATCCAGGTCCTGACGTCAGCCCAAGCCGGAATCAATTCCACTATGGACCTTCTCGTAGGCGCGATTAACCGAGCCGTATCGCATAACGTTCAATCAAGGATCTCGTATTGCACGCCAAGGCTGGCCGTTACCAGGCGACATTTAAAACTCCCATAAAAAAAGGAGGGTGAGGTCCTTGGGCAGTGGAGGTCCTCCTCCAGGTCGGACCGACGCAGAAGCGCCCTGGGTTCCTTCGGCTTTGCCATCACGCATGCCCGACATGCATAGCCTCCATAGCCTGTCGATGAAAACTCTCCGCTCTTCGGTTACTTTGCTCGAAAGGATCGTCTCGTGGCCGACCGTCTCGTGACGTCCATTCACGGATCTTCGGGTCTCGCACCTGCAAAAAGTGCTGCGCGTGCCAACGCGCGATAGGTATCAACTCCAAGGTCGGGCGACTGGAAAATTCGAGCGCCAGCAGCAATCGACTCTGGTTTCTCCGGCTGATCCGCGGGAGAGCATCGTCTCGTAGCTGATCGACTTAGGATCTTCGTGCCCGACACTCGCAGGAAGAGCCAAGCCGGGCATTGTCGAAGTTCAACTCGTGCAGTGATTAAAAGCGAAGTCTCTGGGTGGTTTGCTCGAGAGAACAACGTCGCGGTTAATTACCGGGACCACTTGACGGAGGGTCTTCGAGATTATCACGGAACGTGAGTGATTCGAGAGCCAAGGAAGGAGAAAAATTTCCACTCAGGAAGGTGCTTTTAAAATTGAGAGTTCGAGGAACTATTGATTTTCAGGTAGTTTTCTTTGACAAGGTCGTGAAGGAAATAATCGTTACGACGCTTATCAGGGATATTTGGCTTTTGCATCCGCAGACAGTGTTTCAGGAGTCAACGAGGGATCAGTGTCTTTGCTCAGACGTGTGCTTTCAAAGGATAGTCCGAGCAGTGATCGAAATTTTCGATTGTTCACGTGGTTTACTTGAGAGAATCCTAAAGCAGATCTATAAGTTTCCATCCTCGATAAACAACGTTCCACAATATACTACAACGAATGATTCTGAAACCTAAGCTCAAGCACCGATCGAAGTTCTCGGCTCTAATCAATCTCCTTGAAAACATCGGTCTCTACTCGATCATCCTAACGATTCTTCAAAACCCCGTGCATTTACTACCTGCACACAATACACCGGAGATATTTTTGAAATTAAGCTCGAGCAACGTTGAGAGCCTTTTCCATATCTCTCCTCGAGCAAATAATCGTCTCATTCTCGAGTCCACGAAGGAATCTCCGGTTCGGGTAGCCGTAAAAAGTGTCTCGTAAACCGAAGGAAGCTGTTTGAAAGTAAAGTTTTTCCAGCAGTGGTCGAAGAACAGGCGTGTCCGTGATACGAGGTTAGGGCTCGATTTCTCGCCCCTACGAAAGCGCCCCTCGCGTGCTTGGGGAAGGGCTGCCCATCGAAGGACACCCGTTGCTTTCACCAAGCTTTTCGAGATGCGAGGAGTGCGTGAAAGCGCCTAAGATCGTGCATGATCGCGGCGTATAGTGCGTGAATCCGGAACTGTGGAAGTGAGGTAAAAGTGTTTTTTCGGGGCAGAAGCTGCCCGGCGAGCGAGGGGGCTCCGGGATCTGAGCAACAGGTAATTTACTCTACTTGTGCGGGGCACCGCTTTCGGTGCTCTAGTTTCGAGGGGCTCCTCGTTGGTGGGAATTAAGAGTGACCAGCTTGCAAATTAACGAAGTGGCCGTGCTTTCTTCTTTCTTTTTGTTTTATTTCGCCAAGGAACAGCCTCCGCTATTTTTCGGCTTTGTTCCACTAATTACGCTTTATGAGCTTTAACCGCAACCGCGATTCCCGGCTTGTTTCTTAGAGTACGGAGGGAGTCTGTATACGAAGGTATTTATATTTATGTTCCTGGGCGATTATCGACCACTCCTTGTTCCTTTGTGTACCTATAATTAATTACCTGCACGAGATATTGTTTTGGGTGCTCCAGTTTCGAGGGGTTCGTTGTTAGAGGGTGTCAAGGGTAGGGCTTGCGAATTAACGAGGCGGGCTACCTTTTTTGTTTCACGGTTTGGCTGATCGACGATTTATCCTTTCCTCGGCACTGTGCGCACCGCGTACTGGTTTCTTAATTAACCGATTGCTCCGGAACGAACGTCTGCCAGATGTCGAGTTTTTCCCAAGCCATACATGGCACGAACTTCTCTCAGACTTCAAGCTTTTTCCGGGCCATAAATGTCAGGGACATCACCCGGACGTTGTCAGTTACTTATGGTCAGCAAAGCTTGGCAGCAGCTTTTCACATTGAAACAGGCGAGTATGGCCCAGGCGGCCGCCAGTTAAATAATCAAATCAAGTTTTTGAAGCACACGGATATGCATAATTCCTGATTTTTTATACGATGCTTGATATCAAAAAGCTTAAATCGAATAACCAGATACTATAAGAGACCAGATATGTGTATACGTATATTTATATATGTGTATGTACGTATGCATTGTATTTATTATTTACGCTTTCGCTCTTTCATATTTAACATGGCGTTACCTTGGTGTACCTCAAGCCTGTTGATATATTTAACGCTGTTGACCGATTCGTTGTGCTTCTATCTCTTGAAAAAAGAAAATATCGAATTAAAGACAGGGTAATCCTTCTTTTTGTTTTTTTTTTGTTTCAATATCAAAGTCTTTAATCGTGCATCATTTCAAAAGGAGATTCAAGAGGTTTGACTTTTACCACTGAGATAAAACGGTACTCGATCAAAATATTGTGGCGAGCCATCCAGGCTGGCGCGTTACTTAAAGGTCGAACGTAAATAAAAGTTTATCGGGGTCCTGAAACGAGGATTAAACGGATCTCCTCGGGCAACTAGGTTAACTACATCGTAGATAACCGACCTTGTTACACAGAGGGGTAGTTAAGTCTTTCGCGAGTGGGCGATTTATCGACGACTTGCAGATTTCTCTACTCGATAAAGGGAACTCCATTTTGCCCGATAAACACTGCTCCCGGCTCACCTCTCTTTTAGAAATCCGCGATACGTCCGGCATGGTACGTACACGGAGATTTTTCCTCGCGTGTAATCATTTTTCGTCCTGCAACCTGGAACAGGAATTAGACGTTCGCGGAGTTCAATTAATGTCAATGCACGATGTTCTTTAAAATAACGCACACGGCGTCAAGGAGCAGGAAATATTTGTTTAAACGACATACTCAGATTTCTCGAGAGATGCGAGATAACGAAAGATTAATGAGAATCCAGGCTAACGCGTAAACAAGCGGTGATATTTTTATCCGAGGGAAAATCACCGGTGGCAGGAATAGTGATAGCGTTTCACATTTGCACGGATAGCTACGTAAGCGCGTTCATTGACAAACTCCTGAATCGCACTAGTAAGGAACTGACGGTACAATGTGAGAACATAAACCGCTTGGTTATCCTAACAACAGATAAATATGCCATTTTTCTTCCAATTATAAATATATCTACATTAAAATCTGGGAGGTAACGATTTTAATATCAAAATTACCTTCAACGTTGAACACTTAAATTGATTTTCTTAAGATTCATTTTTCTTCCTCAGTTCGAAGATTGTTTCGAAAACTGTTTGTTAATTATTGAAATTAAGGGAGCCAAGAGTAACGACGTACACTCTAAGGATACATCATTCGAATTTCCAGGAAAATACGGGCTCGATGCCGGAGGCTTCGGGATCGGGGGTAGCCGACGAGTCGGACTATTCGACTTTCGAGAATAAGACCGGCCTCGCCGAAGACATGAAGTTCCTGGCGAGTATGCCGGAACTATGCGATGTCACCTTCCTCGTAGGCGACACCAGGGAACCGGTCTGCGCCGTCAAAGCCGTCCTGGCGGCCAGAAGTAGGTAGGTTCCTCGTCGAAACATGAAACACGAGAATGGCAGGAAGCGGCCAGCGAGAATAATTCCAATGAATCCTTGGACTAATAACGCGAATCGCATAGTAAACATGGTTTTTAATGGAGTTGAATGGTCTTTTTAATACTTTAACCCTTTCCAGCCCAATGATCCCATTTGGCATCATCCGTGTAATTTGCTTCTACTAATCAAGTACCTCTCGATTGTTTTTTTCCCAAATTTAATTCTGTTACTGGAAAGTAATAACTTGGATTAGAAAGAGTTAATATTATATTTTGGAACTTTCTTATACAATTAAATAAAAGATGACGATACGGTCATGTAACATAGTACTGATAATTGACCTATAAAGACCCACGTGCGTTTCCATATAAATATTATGACGGTGAAAGTTACTCTTTTCCTCCACAAACTTGCGAGTCATTTTTGATATTTAAGTACGTGCATTGCGAAGTACGTTGGCGTGAACTTAATCGAGGGTAATTATTTTCCCAGGGTGTTTCATAAAATGCTCTACCAAGCGCCGAGCCCGCAAAGGAAAAAGGAGCCCCCAGCACGGGAAAACAAAATTCGCCTGTTCCTGAAAAGAAGCTCAGAACCGTTGCTGAACCTTCAGAATGCGGCGCAACAGGTAATTGCCGCGACTGCAATGAGTCGTTTCCCTCTTAGCCACTTCCGCTTTTCAACCGCTAAGAAAGTGTAATTAGATTCGCGCAGAATTAAAATACAAGATCGCCCCGGCCGATTGCGATTAACGAATAATTGTCTTCCTGCGCTTCAGAGGCTGTAAAATATATAGAGCTTGATTGCAAACGAGGAGGAAGTTTCACGTTGTACAGCGTGCACGTGTGCCTACTTATACAGAATACAATGTGCTAAAAGCGAGTGTAGACAACGATGAATAACAAGCGGTGCTAAAGACGAATTAATAGTGCGAATAAGATCGTTTTGAAATACCTTGAGATTTGCTCTTAAATATTGTACAGTATATATACATATACATATATATGTATGTATATATGTA